>JUFY01023313.1:8324-31676 GCA_001855655.1 Leptopilina clavipes | reverse complement strand
CCCCCTCCTTCTCGCTCCCATAGTATATACACTGTACCAATATATTTCGCGATAATGCCGACTATGTTAACGCTCGGATTCAACTCCTTTTTTAGGTCCCTCGTGCGCGACTATAACTTGCAAAATTGCGACCAATCGAATCGTCACCACCCTTTTTATATTGTATATACACTTTTTTTACACTCCCCTCTCTCGATTCCTTCGAAAAAAATCGGATTCCGAATTCTTTTCATTTCTCTCTTCTTCTAAAAAATTTTTTTATTGATATAATATAATATAATATAATATAATATAATATAATATAATATAATATAATATAATATAATATAATATAAATATACTATGGAAAAATAATTTTTGTTTTAAAAAATTTAGGAAAGTTATTATATATAAAAAAACATTCATGTATTTATATCAAATAGGATAATTATTGTATTATTAAAAAAAAATTTAAGTAATAACAAGATTAAAATGTTGAAATAAAATTGGAAGAGTATTTTGAGTAGAAAAATCTAGAATTGGTCAGACAGAGATTTCTTTAAAATAAAATGATTCTGATGAATGATGAAGATAAATTTTTTGTTTAACTTTATAAATAAATAACTGGAACAAAAATCTAAGTGCTCTAAAAATAATATAGTGTTATATAAAAATTTAGTAAGTAGAACATTGTATTTAACAGTCAGACAAGTGAAATAAAATGTTAAGTAGAAAATTCCAATTTTGGTCAGACAGACAATTAGTTTAAAAATACATTAAGAAAAGTCAGACAAGGAAATTAAAAAAATAAGAAAATAATTAAGAATAATTGTTGCTATTTATTAAAAAAATACAAAAACCAGTAATGGGAATTAATTGTCAGGCAAATAGTACGGGAATTTTTTAAGTAGTAATTCATAAAATTAGTCAGACATAGAAATTTTTTTTCATTTTATTTGGAAAAAATTGTGTTTTTGAAATTACTTTTCTATTAAAATTAAATTCAATTTGCTTTGCTATAATTTTTCTATAACCAATTTAGAAAAATATATCAGGTGAAAAAGTACAAAATTATAAGAGGTGGGAGTAATTGTGAGGGAAATAAATAATAATAATTTAATACAAAATAAATTCTGTCATTGTTTGGTAATGAAATTATTGAATTCAATTTCAGTTCGATACATTTTTGTACATTTTTTACTTAGTTCGAATTTTCTTGTTCCATTTAATTTGAATTTCGCGCCGAAATAATTCTGTAAATGTCCGACAGATGGTGCAAGAAAACGTATCTCGCAAACGAGATGGATTGCAGAGACTATAAGAAGTCCCAGTCTGATCAGGTGTTTCCAACCGGATTGGGGAATTCCCGTTTAGAAATTACCAAACCATGCTCCAATCTGGTTTGAAACGCTTTTCCCGTTCTGACCCCGATTGGGGCCAGCTTATACTCTGGCTGAAAAATGGATCGAATCGGGTAAAACGTTTCATTCTCCGATTAAAATTTCTACACGGGTTTTTTACACAAAGAATATAATTTTTTCATCTTGGGCCTGGTCAGAGCCAAGTCGGAGAGTTTTAAATCTGATTGAAACCAGATTCAGTCGAGGCCACACGGGACGAAGTACTATTTTCGCCCGGGTTGCCCTGTTTTAACCAGATTTGAGCCAGTTTAGCCAATTTTTCCACGGATAAGATTAATTTATTAAAGAAGAAAAAAAATTCTATGTAGAATTTTTTTTTTCACGTCATACGAATTTTTAAGAGACGAATCGATGTGGATTGGAAGGTAAAACATGCATTACTCAGAAGGTGGAAAATTAAATCCTACCAAGCGACGATAATCCAGTCGTCTTGGAGGAAACTGAGGCCTTAAGTACCTCATATAGTTCTTTGCGGGCTTTACCTAGAGGCGCGACATTGGCAGTTTCCACCTAGAAACGCTTCTTGCACGCAAATTGGGATCAACGTGAATACTTAATGGGAAACTGTGGTCGAGCAAGAGTCAAGGCGCACCGATGGGAGACAGAGAGGAAAAGGTCGTTTGCCGTCCGTCCACGGGCGCCAACTTGATTACAACATCTAACCAATTTCACACGAAGGGGTTTCCATGTTACATACTCTTCTACATATCCAACTACATCAAGATTAATACATTTAATATGTCACCTTAACGTTTCCACTTAATATTTGCATTTCACAGTACAAATTTTCCGTCTAATGTATTCGCGCTAATTAGAATTTTCGAAAAAAAACAGCAGAGAGAAGAATTTTATATTCCTATATTTAGTATTCGAAATAGATGTAAAGTGCAATTTTATTGGCAATAGAAAGCAAATTAGTGACATTTTTACCAGGTTCTAGTTGAGGCCCGATTGGCGCCAGGTTTGGACCGAGTCGGGCCGTGTAGAAATTTTGGTCGGGTCCCAATCTGAACCAAGTATGGGGGAAATGAAACACCTTACCCGATTGGAGCCACAAGTCGATGCCATTTTTCAGCCAGAGTATACCTTGGCCCCAATCGGGGCTAAATATGGCCAGACCTGGGCCAGATTAGGTAAAGGGTTTTATACCAGATTGGAGCCAGTTTTGGCGATTTTCACACAGAGGACGGAACCCGATCAGGCCAAAGGCCCTATTTCAGCCTGATCGGACCCCGATAGGGCCAAGTCTGGCCCCAGTCGGGCTGTGTCTCATTCCAGACTGGGCCCAGGTTTGGATTTTTCTACACGTGAGCAAAAGACTTTTTCCTATTCCCTGAAAATAATTTTGGTACAATATCCGAACCTGGGCCTAGTCTGGAATAAAATAGGCCCAACCAAGGCCAGACCTGGCCCCGATCAGGGTCTGATCAAACTGAAACTTAGTCCTGATTGGGTTTTTTTTTCGTTCCCCAACTTGGTTTTACCAGAATTCGGTCATAGGGCCCGACTGGGGCTAAGACCTGGCTCCATTCTGGCCCTGAAAAGGCCCTGGCTAAAAAAGCATTAGTATTTTATAATTTTAATAGTTATAGAAAAAACCGACAAAGTTACAGTTTATAATAAAAGTTAATCTTTAAAAGCAAAAAAAAAAAAAAATGACCGAACTTATTGACAAACTAGTCATTGGAACAGTGTCTGACCTGAAAGCGTTTTCAAAATTTTCAAAACTAATTTCCCGCTTGTAAATATCGATTTTTTGATTAATAATTAAAGTGTTGCTATTTTATAGGACTCGAAAACTTGTCAATTTGAATTTTTTTTTTTTTCTCTTTTCCGAATTAGAGATGGGGCTTACAAAACTAAAAGCTTTTTGATTTTCATGCTTTTGTAAATGGGAAAGTGACATGTAAAAATCTATTTAATTATGTAAAACCATTCTAATTTATATTGTATATCAAAAATTTCCGAACCTTTTAGTTTTTTTGCGTTTGAATTATATACTTAAATTGAAATGCATTTTTTTGTTTTGTTTAAATAATCTGTTAAGTAGAGACATAAAAAAAATTGCTTTAAAATTAAAAAAAAGTCACATAGAGCTTTTAATTTACAAATTTATTTGTCAATTCATTACAAAGAGAGAAAAAGGTTTTTATTTAAATATTTTTTAAATGAAATTTTTTTTAACATTTTTTCTTTCACGAAACTATTTAGGCCCGATTAATTAAAAATCAGATATAGATTATCTTATGGAAATTATTCTTAAATTCATCAGTGATTCTGTAATGAGAAAAAAATTTATTTGATTCAAATAATGAATTACTTAACTATTATCAAATAAATATTTATATTATTTAAATAATCAATTACTTAATTATTATCAAATAAATATTTATATTATTTAAATAATCAATTACTTAACTATTATGAAATAAATATTTATTTCTATCAAACAAATTTTATTTGAGTCAATTAAATGGTATTCGAATCAAAAAAAGAAGTTATTGTTTCAAAAACAATTTATTTGATTTAAATAAAAATAGTTTGTTTCAAGTAAATATATTTTTTTGATAATAGACAAGTAATTGGTTATTTGACTCAAATAAATTTTTCTTCAGTGTGTAATAAAAATAAAAATATTTATTCCAAATACTACAGAAAATTTTTTTCCAGTAAAAAATTCGCTTTGTAAGGAGAATATATTTTTTGCTTCTTTTCAATATTACAATTTTACGTTTAGCACTAAATGTTCCTTATCGTGTGTTTCATCATAAAAAAAAAAGATTTTTTCTAAATCGACAATGATGTATGTATATTGATAAAATATTGTCCATATATAAGGGAGATAAACCATGTATATATAGTGTCGCGTAAATCGGAATAGTGAAGGAAAAATAACGTTAAGAGGGTAAAATATTTAATATGAAAGTGAGCTATGAGCGAACTCGAAAGTTCCTTATTCGCAGACTTGCGGATTTAAGGAGATACTACTATGTTCACTATCGATTCCTTTTTCAGTATTAGATTTTCCGAGATTGAAAAGTCGACTATGAATTTTTTAAAAATCAAAAAATATGCTCTCCCCGTATATAAAAGAGAGTCAATTTACTATTCAAGGAGGCCAGATTATAGGGATTGTAAGATGTATATAAAAGAGAATATAATTTAATTACATATCTTGATCCAAAAAAAGACGTCTGTTTTGTTTTATATTATGAAATAAAGAGTGAGAGTAGTCTATATTTATACAGTCACCGACGTTTTTTTACCAAATAATTTCATTTAGTTTTTATTTTGACTAATTTTAAAATTAGTTTTATTTTCAATTATCTATTTTTATTAATTCCCCTCATGAATAGTTTTCGCGCATGAATTTTAGATAATTATTATTATGAATAAGATTATAAATAAATAAATATAAATATAATAAATGTAACAAAATATATATATATATATATATATCAGGATATATCTTTAGTTAAAGTACAATATACACCTAGAGAAATATTTTATTTGAACCAAATATAATTTATTTGAGTTAAATAATCGTATATTTGTCTCAGAGCCTACTAAACTATTTATTTGTTTTAAATAAAAATTTTATTTGAACCAAAATTTTATTTGAACCAAATAAATTTTTATTTGAACCAAATAAAATTTATTTGGAACAAATAAATAGTTTAGTAGGCTCTGAGTCAAATATATATCTTTTATCTGAATGTATAATTAACTTAATTTATTTAATTAACGAATCTACTTATATTGAATTTAATTGTGCAGTTAGTAATTTTTTTTATTAAAAATTCGAATCTTTTTTTATTAAACCCAGAGAAATGTTTTATTTGAATCAAATATAATTTATTTAAATTCAATAACAGTATATTTGTCTCAGAGCCTATTAATTTATTTATTTGTTTCAAATAAAAATTTTTTATTTTTTTTATTATTTTTATTATTAATAAATTAATAATAATATTTATTTATTTAATTCCCATTTTACACCTGCGGAAAAATGGTTATTAATAATATTAATATTATCCTTTTTCATTATTAAATATTATTAATATTAATTAATTTAAATAATATTAATAATTAATAATATTAATAATATTAATATTATTTTCAATAATTAATTTTCATCACTAATGTCGGACAGGATTTTAACTAACAACTAGCAATTTTCAACAAATTCGGTTTTAGAAAGCGAGAGAGAGAGAGAGAGAGAGAAGATAAAAATTTGTTAATTCTGAAAGATTGTCGTCTTTTATTGGCGAGTCAATTAAGAATGTCGTGTTGAATTATAAATGAGAAAAATATCGGAATGTGACAAGTGAGAGTGACATGCGAAGGTGGAAAATATAAGAAACGTAGATTTTGCAAAGTGAGTGCGAGAGAGAGAGAGAGAAAAGAGGTTTGAGTGGTGGGATTCTCGAGGTTCATCCTACTCGAAACGCCACTCGAAAGACGGTCCCTAATGGGAACAGGCAGTGGGCTGGAATGGGTTGACAATCCTCTAATTACTTTAAAGTAGTTTCCGATTCCCCAACCACTATGCCGTGGCGATCGAAAGGGGAGTCGAGCGCGACGTTGAAAAATGTTCACTGCGAACCGAATCAACTGCACCGAACTTTTATATATATATATATATATATACCTATATATATACATCGTATGTTGTATATGAGGTCGTATATCGACGAATCAATAGTGCCCTGGTAAATGACCACTTCCTGTGAAATTCACAAAATAAAAAAATAAAACAGGAAAAACCTGTTAAAAAACAGGGTGGTTGTCTGTTTCCATAATTATTGACCTTTTTTTTTCTCTCGTTCGTTATTTGTTTTCAGATTTTTAACTCCAAATAAATCTGACCCAAATGATAGCATACAATAATTAATTATTTTCTCTAAAATTAATGGAATAGAGATTCATTAATTTTATATAGGTAAATATTGTAATTATTGTTAATATTAATGACATTTTTATTCAAAATTGAGTTGGATTTTATTTTCCAAAATGTATCCGGTGGAAATGTTTACGATTGGCGTAAAATTGGGAGGAGTAATATTACCAAGATTGGGCCAATATTGGCAGACAGTGTTGACCCAACATTGAGAGAAGAACTCCTGAAATTAGTTAATTATTATTTTTGACGAAGTAAATTTTATTCTTTCTTGCCAATAGATTTTTAGTCTGATTGCAATCTGGGGCCAATATTCACCCGATTTTCGAAAAATGGAAAAAAATCTCTTTGTCACTCTGCTAAGAATTAAATTAGTAACATTTTATCAAAAATGAGACAATACTGGTTTCTGATTGGCATATCATATCCCAAACTTGGGCAAATACTGGCAAAAAGAATTTTGCAATGTATTGTTAATAACAATGATTGTAATTATTATTGTTGACGAAGTAAATTTTATTCTTTCTTGACAATAGATTTTTAGTCTGATTGCAATCTTGGGCCAATATTGGCAATAATAATCTTGGGCCAATATTGGCTCGATTTTTGAAACACGACTTCCAAGATTAATCTCTCTTACTTTGATAAGAATGGACCAATCTTGAAAGCAATTGATAATATTTTACCAAGAACGGGCCAATATCGGCTTGGTACTGGTTTCTACACTCGCAAACTTGGGCGAATATTGGCAATGATAAATGTTCCAATATATTATTAATATTGATGATAATAATTAATATTATTGATCAAATTTTGTTTTGGTTTAAACTTTGAAAGTCAGTTTTTTATATGATTGGAATCATGGGCCAATATTGGTCCAATAGTTAATCTCAAAGTTGGTTTCTACTTTCGTAGTCATAGGTTAATATTGCCACTAAGTGTTGATGCAATATTTAGCCAATCGTTATAACATAATATGAAATATATTATATCAATATTATTAATATTCTTTTTATTAATTACCGTTATTGGAAATATATTTAAGCCTAAAAGTTTTTCTATTTCGAAAAATAGAGGGTAAAGTAAAATTTTGAACAAAAGGTATCAAGACGATGTAACAGTATTAAACTCAAAGTCTATACTTTGAAGAGATTCTATAAGATGCTGGCCAAGGTTTACAACTCTACCCAAAGGGTTGTCATATAACTGGGATCCCTTTTTCAGTTCATAGAATTTATCAAGTTCGTTGCATTTTAATTAAACTTAAAAATTCATTAACTTATACTTTATTCCCTCTTTCATGTCAGAAGCAATTGACACTCAAGTCTCTTCTTCTCTCAACTATAATCATAAATCTTGGTAACATTGCTACGGAAAATTGATTCAATTCTAATCATATTTTTCCCTTTTGTCATATAATATTGGCCAATATTGGCCCAAGACTGCGAATTTAAATATTGACACATTATTAATTTTTTACACGATTTATATCGTGGGCTAATATTGGTCCAATATTAAAATTCGATATTGGTTCCTACACTCGCAACATTGGGCCAATATTGGCCCAATATTGGAAACAATGACGGAGAAAATTGATTCAATTGGGTCAACTCAATCTTACTTTTTCCTTTTTGCCATTGAAATAATTATATTTTTAATTTACGCAGGCGAAAACACAAGTGTCGCAAAATTGGGCCAATATTGGCCCAAGACGGTGAATTTACATATTGACACATTATTAGTTTTTTACACGGTTTATATCGTGGGCTAATATTGGTCCAATATTTAAATTCGATATTGGTTCCTACACTCGCAACATTGGGCCAATATTGGCCCAATTTTGGTAACATTGACACAGAAAATTGATTCAGCAGTCTTATTTTTCCCTTTTGTCACTAAAATAATTATATTCTATTCGCGCAGAGGAAGAATACAAATTTCGCAACATTGGGCCAATATTGGCCCAAAACTGCGAATTTAAATATCGATGAATTAGTAATTTTCCATAAAATTTCACATCACGGGCCAATATTGGTCTAATATTTAAATTCAATATTGGTTCCTACACTCGCAACATTGAGCCAATATTGGCCCAATATTTAGTCAAACGCACGTCTTAGTTCTAATTTAAAAATAAAATTGATTTAAAACACTTGCGATTATTTATAAAGATAAAATTATTTGTAAAACATTATTTTGTATATATATGTATATATAAATAAAAGTGTATGTGCCCAATCCGAGATTGGATTGTGGAGAAGACTAATGTAGTGGCAGGTGACGGCGTGTTGTGAGGTGTATAATGAATAATGCGAAAGCTGAACCACATGCCGTTCCTGTCCTTCCACTTGGTTGACTGAATGACAGCCAGTCTAGGAAAAACTGCTGATTGGCTGTACAAGCTCCATGCCTGCCACGTCGCTCGTGTTTGTGTGTCTACCTTCGTTCCAGTCTGATCGAAATCGAAATGCACGACCAAACTAGACGAGGCCGACATCCCAAAAAAGATACCACACTATATAATATACTGTTAAATCCGAAAATACCCAATTTTCCAAAATACGTACACGACATTAAAACTTTTAGAATTTGCGAAATAACTTGACAGGAACATTTCCTAAATGAAATTACATGGGAAAAACGATATTCTAAATTTAAGAAGAAACAAATTTGTTTTTTCTATTTTAGAACGTTTTCCACGATACATTTTATTCTCAGATTTGAAATATAATATTCTTGAAGTGAGAAAAAATTTTTATTTTTAAAATGCTTTTGTTCTTATTTTAAAATGTATTTGTTCAATATTATCGCCAATATTGGCCCAAGTTTTCAAGTGTCGAAACCAATGTTCAATGATATTGGATCGATTTTGGTAAGATTGGCTCCTAGATTGGTCCATTTTTCTTCCAGTAAAAAAATACGATTGGCGTAGGCTTGATAACATTGCTCCCAAGATTAGGCCAATATTGACCCAAGATTGCAATAATAAGAAAGTAATTTTTAATCTCGAATCAAATTTGCAAAATCGAATCATTAACAATATATTAGACCAATTCTTATCGCCAATATTGGCCCAAGTTTACAACTATAGAAACCAACGTCATGCCAGTATTGGCCCAATTTTGCTAATATTGCCTCCAAGGTTGATCCATTCCTACTACAAAGGGAAAAATACAATTAGCGTAAGATTAAATTAATCTTGGTAATATTGCTCCTAAGATTTAGCCAATATTCACCCAAGATTGAAATAGTAAAATAGTAATTTTCATTCAAAAACAAATTTGTTTTATTAATACCTAATTATTATTAACGGATATGTAAAAGACAAATCCTTGTCGGTAATATATGCCCAAAATTGGCCTAATATTGGCGATAAGTTGGTCCAATATTTAGTCACTTAGCTTTGAAAATTATATTTTTGTATTATTAGAATCTTCGTCTAAAATCGGTTCAATATTAAAATTAGAGGCTTGACATTGGTTCCTAAAGTCGCACATTGGTCCCTAAAGTCGCAGTCTTGGGCCAATATTGGCGATGAGTTGGCCCAATATTCAGTCACTCGTCAGCCTAGAAAATTATATTTTTCTATTATTGGAATCTTGGGCCAATATTGGTCCAATATTAAAATTAGAGGTTTGGCATTGGTCCCTAAATTCTTACTCTTGGGCCAATATTGGCGATAAGTTGGACCAATGTTTAGTTACTAGACAGCCTGGAAAATTATATTTTTCTATTATTGGAATCTTGGGCCAATATTGGTCCAATATTAAAATTAGAGGTTTGACATTGGTCTCTAAATTTCGCAATTCTTGGGCCAATATTGGCGATAAGTTGGCCCAATATTCAGTCACTCGTCAGCCTGGAAAATTATATTTTTCTATTATTGGAATCTTGGGCCAATATTGGTCCAATATTAAAATTTGAAGTTTGACATTGGTCTCTAAATTCTTACTCTTGGGCCAATATTGGCGATAAGTTGGCCCAATATGCAGTCACTCGTCAGCCTGGAAAATTATATTTTTCTATTATTGGAATCTTGGGCCAATATTGGTCCAATATTAAAATTTGACATTGGTCTCTAGATTTCGCAATTCTTGGGCCAATATTGGCCCATTTTTTTGTTATCATCCGCAGGTGTTATTAAGATCATATTATTTTTGAATTTACAATACGAATTTTTTCTTATGAATAAAATATTTTCTATATACAAGAGAAGAACGAAATGTCTGACCAAAATTTGACTTTTACTACTTTATTCTCTAAATTCAACTAGTTGATACACTTGTTTCTTTTTTTCACGGCTATTTTAACTCATATATACACTTTCTATTTTTCTTCATTTTACAAAATAAAATAGTATCGTGAAGAATGAAATATTGCATTTATGTAGAGAGAGAGACTCGTCAATTTCTAATGTGTCTGACCAAAGCGCGCTTTTTTCACTTGGGATTTAAAAATACCGCGCAGAATTTTCTTTCACTGGCATGAGGTAGATGGCCAAATTCTAATTTTCTTTTTTCTCAATACATAATCTCTATGCACAATTTCATAAACAATCGAATTTCCTTTCAATAAATTATTCACTTATTTAATATTTTAATTATTTGAATTTCACTGTTTCAATTTACTTTTGCTTTTTTTTTCTCAACTATTTTGTATTTTCTCTTTTCTTCTTTTTTATCCTTTTTTTCTCTAGAGAAAAAATAGTATGGAAAAAAACTTGTTTAAATATTTTACTAATACTATATGCAATGTATTAGTAAAATATTTAAAGGTTTTTTTTAATGTCTGACGAAAGCTTGACTTTTTTCACTGTAGAGATAGAAATACTAATGATTTTGTGAAGTATGTATGACAAAACTTTGATTTTTCTCCTTAGAGACAATTTAAAAATTAGTCTAAATAATTTATTGATTTCACTGTTATTCGAACAAATTTTTATTTTTTTGACATGTCTGACTAATTGGTGATTTTTCTACTTGGAAAATCGTACAAATGGATTTTTAGATTTTATTTCTCTTAAAATATGGAAAAAAGTCGTTGATATAAATATTTATTCAATAATTATTGCAATAATAAATTATAAATATCATAAATAATTATTTAATAATTACTGTAATTATTTATAAATCGTTAATAATTATTTAATAATTATTATATTTAATCATAAATTATAAATAATTATTCAATAATTATTATATCTAATTATAAATTGTAAATAATTATTTAATTCAACATTTATTATTATAAATTCTAAATAAATTAAAATAAATTATAATTAGTTAGTTCTTAAGTACTGTATATTTTATACTTATATAAATATACACTGAAAAAATTTATTTGATTCAAATAATCGATTACTTGTAATTTATAAATATTTATTTGATAATAGTGTCAAATAAATATTTACTTGAAACAAATTATTTTTATTTAAATGTTAAATATGTTAGAACTGGAATAATAATTTCTGTATTTGAATCAAATTTAGTTGACTTAAGTTAAATTTATTTGATACAAATAAATATGTATTTGATACAAATAAATATTTATTTGATAATGGTCGAGTAATTTATTATCTGAATCAAATAAAATTTTTTTCAGTATATTGTAGAATATACAATATACAATATGCTAATTTATCATATATAATATACAAGTGCAGTTTTTCATATTGTCTGACCAAACGTTGATTTTTTTCACTTTGCGAGTTTGTTGGGTTTATATAGTTTATGGTCCAAACATTGCTGTCGTCTTCAAAGTGGTGTTTGGCCACTGTCATGTTGTTGCCACTGTGATATAAATTATAATTAGCGAAGCAGGTATAATGCCCATTAAATAAATAATCAACGAGTAACAACAGCAAACTATATAATATATATATATATGTCCACACTAGTGCGTTCGAGTTCAGTAAATCCTTTCGTGAAAAGCGCCTTTATGGATATATATTTATACAAAACATCATTTTCACACGATTAAATTACTTTTAAGAGAAAAATAAATTCACACCTTTCACATGTCTTTTTGTACTATTCTCAAAATTATAAAATACACTGAAAAAAAATTTATTTGATTCAAGTAAATATTTATTTGATAATATACAAGCAATCGGTTATTTGTATCAAATAAATTTATTTTTCAGTATTAAATGCCAAGTATTTATTTTTAATTCAGTATAAAATATATTTATCCAGGTGAGGAATCGAAATTTGAATTTTTAAGACTAATTGGAATTTCTTTAAAGTTTAAAAATATATGTCTCTATATATTTCCCTCATTGAGAAATTACGCTATATAGCTTTGTCCCAGCGATAGTTTCCATTAACCAAGTTAAATCGAGGAAAAGCGTGGGTGAATCTTATGAGTTCCTAACTTAGGATATTAATCCAATATTCATTTAAATGTCTTATTATTTTATCAAGTTAGAATATAACTGTCTAAAGATAATTTCTTAATATATTATAAATTTATCAGTTTTCTCGGTAATTTTCAGTTCATTATGATTCTTTCTTTTTTGAGATTATAGCTAATCATTTGGATGAACTTTTATTGCCAATATCGGACCGAGACTATTGGTGTTATATTAAATATAGATCAGTATTAAATATTTAGCCAATATTGGCCAATAATGGTTGGATCGAATTTACATATATATTGGACCAATACTGACCCAAGATACGAATAATATAAAAGAACTGATTTTTAACGAAGAATAAAATTTATTTTGTCGATAATAGTAATTATTATTGTTATTAACAATATATTGGACCGAATTTTATTGACAATATTCGCCCAAGTTTGCTAGTGAAGTAACCAATACCAAGCCAATATTGGCCCCTTCTAGGTAAAATGTTACCAATTGTTTACAAGTTTGGTCCATTCTTATCAGAGTGAGAAATAGATTTAATCTTGGAAGCCTTGTTTCGAAAATCGGGCGAATATTAAGGATGCCAATATTGAACCCAGATTGCAATTATATTCTAAATTGTCAACCAGGAATAAAATTTACTTCTTCAATGATAATTAATAATTACTTTTAATAGTAATTAGTAAAATTAGTAAAATTAAAATAGTAAAATTCTTATTGCCAATATTCACCCAAGACTGGTAGTGAAGAAATCAGAGCCAGGCCGATATTGGCCCTTTTTTGTCAACAATACTTCCCAGATTGATCTTACTCCAAAGGGAAAAAATTCGATTAGTGTAAGATTGAACTAATCTTGGTAACATTGCTCCCAAGATCAGGCCAATATTGACCCAAGATTGCAATCATAAAAAACTGGTTTTCACCCAAGAGATAAATTTACTCTATTAATAATAATCAGTACTCTTGTTATTAACAATAAAGTGTACAATTCTCATTGCCAGTATTTGCCCAAGTTTGGGGATGTGGAAACCAATGTCAAGCCAATATTGCCCGATTTTGGAAAACATTGCCTCCAAGATTGTTCCATTCTCCCTCAAGCGAGAAACATAAGATTGGCGTAAGATTTCGATTGATTTTAGAAAATCTTCTCTCAGGATAGAGTCAATATTGGCCAAGTTTGGCCCAAGATTTCTACCGTGTGAGAAAATAATTTTCAACCAAGAATCAAATTTATCTTTTTACTATTGATACGAATTATAAACAATATATTTGACTTACAAACTATTGCCAATATTGGTCCAAGTTTGCGAGTATAGAAACCATAACCACGCCAATATTGGCCCAATATTGGTAAAATTTTATCCAAAGTTTGAACATTTTTATTCAACTGAGAGAAAAATTTCATGAGCTTTTCTTCTACAGTTGATGTAACATTGAACCTTTGGATTGCCTTTGGATTAATATTGTTATGAAAACTGGGCCAATATTGGGCCAAGATATTACAAATGTAGAAATTGTTCCCAAGTCTCGAATTTAATATTTCACCAATATTGCTTCAATATTTCAATCATATAAGATGAGAAAGAATATATTTTAATTCGAGGTCTTATTTGTTTCTAGTCACTTCTATCTTGGGCCAATATTGGCGACACTATTGTCCCGATCTTTACAAAGTTACTCGTCCCAAAATTGTTCCATTTTAACACCCATCGTTTCTTTCCTATACTGGAACAATAAGCGATTTAAATTTCCCACTAAAGAGAAAATGAAAATTAATTTCGCATCGCATTCGGGAAAAATGGGTTTTAATATTGCGAATATCATTGAAGAATATGCCACACCCATATTTGGGCCATGGTAATATATACGATTAAAAGGGTAATAATCAAATACGGCTAGGTTTAATTTGCCCGGAATTTTCTCCCGCCCTCGTAATTAAAAAGGAAAATTTCCACTCACGCGGAGGTTGATTGAGAGGTTCCCGCATTCCCCAACTGTTAAATATAATCTGCTCTAGTGTTTGTTACTTCTTACTTTTCCAGCCTCCTGAAAGGGTGTATATAGCAGGTATAATCTTTCTCTCTCTCTCTCTTTCGCAGTAGTTTCCATTTCCCTGTAGGTCTCCCGACGCCGTTGTGCCGCGCTCCTCCGCGGGTGTAGGCCGGTGAGCGCGGAACAAGGGGTTAAACATCTACATTATTCAGTCGTTCATTATATATGAATAAATTTTCGAGCAATGCCGAGATAAAGCTGCCAAGTTTTAGGCGCGCGCGCTCCGCTCGCTTCGCGTTGAATATTTAGAGGGCACTGTCACGCAATATCGTTATGCTCATCTTCCCTGCGAGTTTTGCCCGAGGTTCCTGTCGTATCTGCTGATTAATGCAGACGATCACGAATCACCGCGTCGGGTGATAAAATGTCCCGAGGCATCTTTCTTTACTACCACATATATATAATCCACAAAAGAAGATGGTCCACTGGACCATCTTTTCCTATCACGCGTATACTTATCTGCCTCGCGCGCTCACTTTTATCGCTTGGGAAATTATCCTGAAAGGTCACATTTGTCCGATTCTGGAAAGTTTCGATCAAAAATTAAAATATTTTTCAGTCGAATAATAAATTATTGACAATATATTGTTATTATTAATGATATATTGGATCAATTCTTATTGCCAATATTGGCCCAAGTTTGCGAGTGTAGAAACCAATGACATGCCAGTATTGGCCCGAGTTTGGTGATATTGTCTTCAAAATTGGTCCATTTTTATTTCAGTAAGAAAAATACGTCTGGCGTGAGATTAGACTAATGGTAGTAATATTGCTCCCAAGATCAGGCCAATATTGACCCAAGATTGCAATAATAAACGAGTAATTTTCAACCTAGAATACAATTTTTATTCATAATAAATATGCGAATCAGTAATATTATATTAGACCAATTTTTATCGCCAATATTGGCCCAAGTTTGCGAGTGTAGAAACCAATGACATGCCAGTATTGGCCCGAGTTTGGTGATATTGTCTTCAAAATTGGTCCATTATTATTTCAGTAAGAAAAATACGTCTGGCGTGAGATTAGACTAATGGTAGTAATATTGCTCCCAAGATCAGACCAATATTGACCCAAGATTGCAATAATAAACGAGTAATTTTCAACCTAGAATAAAATTTTTATTCATAATAAATATGCGAATCAGTAATATTATATTAGACCAATTCTTATCGACAATATTGGCCCAAGTTTGCGAGTGTAGAAACCAATGACATGCCAGTATTGGCCCGAGTTTGGTGATATTGTCTTCAAAATTGGTCCATTTTTATTTCAGTAAGAAAAATACGTCTGGCGTGAGATTAGACTAATGGTAGTAATATTGCTCCCAAGATCAGGCCAATATTGACCCAAGATTGCAATAATAAAAAAGTAATTTTCAACCTAGAATCAAAAATATTTTATTGATAATACGAATCATTAACATTATATTAAATCAATTCTTAACGACAATATTGACCCATGTTTAATTGTAGAAACCAAACTCATGCCAGTATTGGCCCAATTTTGGTAACATTGCTGACGAGTGAGTAAATATTGGGCCAACTTATCGCCAATATATTAGCCCATGGCGGCGAATATGAAAACCAATGATAAGCTTCGAATTTAAATATTTAGCTAATATTAGTCCAAGGATTCTTTTTACTTTCTATTGGCATTGCTATCTATAATTTCAAACTTGGGTCAATATTGGCGACAAAAATTGGTCCAGTACATTGTTAATAATAATTATTATATTAATGATAATAAATAGCTTTTTCTTCTTGATTGATTTTGATTCATTGGGAATTTGAGTCAATCTTACAAAAACTGGGCTATTACTGGCAGGGTATTGGATTCTACACTCGCAACCTTGGGTTGATATTGGCAAAAAGAGATGGTCTAATATAATTTTAATGTTCCGTATTATTATTTATTAATAAAACAAATTTAATTTAAGGTTGAAAATTATTATGTTTTTATAATTCCAATCTTGGGTCACTATTGGCCTGATCTTGGGAGCAAATCGAAATTAGTCTAATCTTACGCTAATCATATTTTTCTTATAAGAATAAGATTGGATCAACCTTGGACGTAATGTTACTAAACTTGCCAACACTGGCATGGAATTGGATTCAACACTCGCAAACTTGGGCCAATATTGGCGGCAAGAATTGGTCCAATACACTCCTAACAATGTCAATTATAATAATTATATAAAAAAATTTTATTCTTGACTGATTCTGATTCATTAGGTATTAGAGTCAATCTTACCAAACTTGGGCCAATACTGGCATTCTATTGGATTCTACACCCGAAACCTTGGGTCGATATTGGCGATAAAAGATTTCCTAGTATAATTTTAATGTTTCATATTACTAATAAAACAAATTTGACTTGAGGTTGAAAATTATTTCTCTAATATTCTAATCTTGGGTTAATATTGGCCAGATATTGGGATCAATGTTACCAAGATTAGTCCAACCTTACGCTTGTTGTATTTTTCCCATGGGAATAAGATTGGACCAGACTTGGAGGCAGTTACCAAACTTGGGCCAATACTGGCATGGCATTGGATTCTACACTCGCAAACTTGGGCCAATATTGGCGATATTATTTTTCAAGTAATTTTTACTCTAGTCGGTTAAATAATATTTACCTCAAATACATTTATAAATTATCTGATTCGTCTACTGTTTATTTGATTTAAAATAAAAAAATTTTTTCATACAATAAATACTTATTCGATAATAGTCGTTTCGTTATATCGATTATTGGAATTAAAATGCATTATTGAAATTTTTCTCCTCTTATTTTATAACGAGGATTTTCTCTCTTCCATTAAGGTAAATTTTTCTCTCTTTCTCTTAATAGAGGACAACAAAAAAGGAAAATAAATCTAAAGGAAAATCTTTAGATCTTCATTTTTTGTTGTCCTCTATTAAATGCATTAGCCCTAATATTTACTGGTACTTATTATCGTCGTTGGAAATTCGCGTCATGGACCACTGATACTTTGAGTGACATATGTGACAGGAAGCGGATCCCGCCATGGGCAGGCAAGCCGATCATCTCAAATTACAAAGGGTATCGGAAACGGATTTATTTGGTTTGATCTCCTTCTCTTTCTCTCTCTCTCTCTCTCTCTCTCTCTCTCTCACGCATTACTCCGAATAATATCCCTTTGCTTCACTCTCTACTCATCCTTCGATTCTTAATCCTTCCCTCTCACCCTCCTCAAATATATACTCTATTCCATTTCATTCCATTATACCCTTAATCGAGCGAAAAGCGAAGAGATTTTTGTAGAATAAAGAACCGAGGCTCTTTACTTGTGAAATGAGCCGCTCATCTCAACGTTTAAAAGCGCATGAGCGCACGATGTTGCGTCAATAATCCCGTTGAATAATGCGGTATTGCGAAAGTAGTAATAGTTACGTTAAAAAATATTTTAAATCATCTTTAATCGGAAATTTAATTCAATTTTCAAAATTAGTTTTTCCAATTTTTCAAAAAATAATTTACATATTTCCTTTTTACTATAAAGGAACGTCAAGTTTGTTCTTCCATTTCGAATCAAAAAACAAACGAATTAAAAACTTTGATAATAATTATTATGAAAGTTTTTAATTCGTTTGTTTTTTGATTCGATTTTTTGATTCGAATAACTATTATCAAAGTTTTTAATTCGTTTGTTTTTTGATTCGAATTAAAAACTTTGATAATAATTATTATCAAAGTTTTTAATTCGTTTGTTTTTTTATTCGATTTTTTGATTCGAATTAAAAACTTTGATAATAATTATTATCAAAGTTTTTAATTCGTTTGTTTTTTAATTCGATTTTTTGATTCGAATAATTATTATCAAAGTTTTTAATTCGTTTGTTTTTTGATTCGAATTAAAAACTTTGATAATAATTATTATCAAATTATCTTTTAATTCGTTTGTTTTTTGATTCGAATTAAAAACTTTGATAATAATTATTATCAAATTATCTTTTAATTCGTTTGTTTTTTGATTCGATTTTTTAATTCGAATAATTATTATCAAAGTTTTTAATTTGTTTGTTTTTTGATTCGATTTTTTGATTCAAATTAAAAACTTTGATAATAATTATTATCAAAGTTTATAATTAGTTTGTTTTTTGATTCGATTTTTTGATTCAAATTAAAAACTTTGATAATAATTATTATCAAAGTTTATAATTAGTTTGTTTTTTGATTCGATTTTTTGATTCAAATTAAAAACTTTGATAATAATTATTATCAAAGTTTTTAATTTCTTTTGTTTTTTGATTCGAAGGATACAAACAATTTTAAAAATAAGATTTTAATCTCCAAATTACAAAAAAGTGGTTAATAATTTTTTTCGTTATTTTTTGAATCATTTTTTGAAAAGTTCGTCTATAAACTGACAATTTTCATACAAGAAACATTGATTCATTTTTCTAGAAGTTATGATCAATAAAAAAAAATGTTTCCTTAAAAATCGTAAATTTTGAAAATATTTCGTCAACGGCTGGATAAAAAAATTTGAAAAAAAAATCATGGAGCTTTTTTTGGTGGAGTACAGAGAAAAAAATTTGAGTAAATTTTGATGATATGTTGGTTTGACGTGGAATGTCTCATGTATTATAAAATATATAGAATGTCAGGAATAAAAGTTTGGATAAGCATATAAGGGCTTCGGCAAAACACAAACAATATCAGTTGGCTTAACAATGGACTTTTGTGAAACTGTATGACATTATTAAACGACAATGGCTTATTGGTAGACATGCGGCACCTTAAGAGCTGAATGAGCCTCGTCTCTTACGTTTCCTATGTTTGTCTAAAAGCCAGATTTCTAAAGGAATACATTAAGGGCAGTTACCTTTCGTAATAACCTTTACCCACTATATACGCGAATGTCAGGCATACAAAATCCATTTACCAGATAAATGCAATGCCAGAGCATATATGAAAATTTATAACCCATAAGTCTGTATTTTCAGTAAATGCAAAATAGAACGAAAATCTCCAGAAAATTATTTAAATGACAAAAAAAAAAATTATTATTATTGTAGTATAAATATTTATGTCTATAATATATAGAAATTAAAATATAAAAATAAAACATTATTTATTACACTGAAAGAAAAATTTATTTGATTCAAATAATGTCTTGTCTATTATCAAATATAACTTGTCTATTATCAAATAAATATTTACTTGAACCAGGTAATATTTATTTAAAGCAAATAAATTGTAATTGAATCAATAATTTCTTTTTTTAGATTCAAATACCATTTAATTTAATATTTATTTAAAGCAAATAAATTGTAATTGAATCAATAATTTCTTTTTTTTAGATTCAAATACCATTTAATTTAATATTTATTTAAAGCAAATAAATTGTAATTGAATCAATAATTTCTTTTTTTTAGATTCAAATACCATTTAATTGACTCAAATAAAATATATTTGATACAAATAAATATTTATTTGATAATAGTCAAGTAATTCATTACTTGAATCAAATAAATTGTTTTTTCAGTGTGTAATATGGAATGTAATTAGTACTAGTTATACATAAACTACAATTATTATTACAGTATCTGTATCAATATATTATTATTATTATTTTATGCAATGAGATGGATTTTGAATTTCAATATTATTTACTCGATATGTCTATTAATTATAGAATTAATAATTCTACAAGTCCGAGACGCTATATTTTCTCTATAAATAACCATTAAATTCAAAATATAATTTACTTGATTGACTAGGTCAGAAAATCTAATATTAAACAAATCGCACTGAAGGGAAAAGATAGAGGCAATGAGAAAATTTAAACTGAAATTCAATAAAAAATTTACTCAGATTCAGAGAAGAAATCAATGGATTAATTGCCGATTTTACATTCGCGAATTTTAACAATAAAGAATTAATTAAGCAAAGTTGAATTCTATTTGAATTAAACAAAGACTAATTCTATCGGAAACTATATGAAATGGAAAAAAAGTATTTATATATAATTACAGTTCAGACTATTTCAGTTTTGAAATTTCTCTCAGTGCATGTTTACATTATTAATAATCATGATTGAAATTTTATAAGAACAGTAGAAAAAAAATTAATTCTAGATAAACGTTTGTTCAGCAGAAACGAAAATAAATCTGCTCGATTCTCATCGGTTTTTGTTATTTTAAAAAAAAATTATACACTGAAAACTCCGAAGGTGACAGTGGCAGAGCCTTTTGTCATCTCTACGCGCTTTAGAGGTCAAATACCAAAAAAAAAACAAATTATAATATTCTTTTTATGTTATACTCATTTTTCCTCAAGGTATATTAAATTTAAATTAATTATTTTCAAAACATGCTTTTTTATTTAGAGTGTGAGACAAGTTAAGTTAAAATTAAAAATAAATAAAAATCATTTAGGCAAATTAAAATTAAACAATAATAATAAAAATTGAAAAAGTACAAATTAAGTAATAGTAAAAATATATAAATTAAATGATAAATATAATAGTAAAATACTTTCTCTAATATGAGGAAGCAAAATAAATAAATAAAAAAAAAACTCAACTGCCACGTTGAGAAATCGACACTTTCCGAGGTTTCTATGTAATTATTTTGTACGATTTACCAATATTTTCGCACTGACAAGTAATTATCCCTCGATTATTTTCAAAAATTTCAATAAAATTCTTTGAAAATTCAATTGTTTTTAATAAAAGTATATGGAAATTTAGTTAACAATACCTTCTGAAATTCAATTATTTCTAAAACTAGCAAATGCTTTTTAACTAAAATCTTTTCTAAGTTAATTATAATTAATAACTTTAAGATAGTTATTCTAGAATTTAATTATTTAAAAAAAATTTGATTGTAAATTGTATATATAAATAATATATAAATAATATATATAATAATAATATATAATAATAAATAATTTAATAATAAGGGACAAATGGTTTCAACCATTTTATTTTTAAATAATTTAATAATATATAAATTTTTTGACCTGCTGAAATAAGAAAAAATAAAAAAATATTGTTTTATAATCCACTGTGATTCAAAAGTTTTTAGTTAAAAAAAATTCAAGGAGAATCCTAGGTTTAAGTTTTTTAAAAATTGGTTTTGGACACTAAAAATCAGAATTTTTGTAGTAATTCTAGAAATTTGATATTTTATTATTTTTCCATTTACTTTTTAATAAAATTACCTGACATTTCCCTGATTTTCCTGCCCTGTGGCAATTCTGAATTATATTAGACTTATCAGCTTGAATAATATAAATATATAGGGTAAATTTTTGAAAAATTTTCCAAAATTTTATTTTTGATATATGGTAATTAAAAAGAAAAAATTATTTTTTTTTTGTCAGAAATAAATGGAATTTGAAAAAGTGTCGAATCAAGTTTATTTTGAGTTTTTATGAGTAAATGAAGAATAGTTAATAAAGTAAAAAATCGCTCTCTTTTTTCAAGCTTTACGTTATTTTCACTATCTCGTCATGCAGGGATTATATGAGCGAATGGGATAGGTGGAAGTATCTTTGGCAGGGAGTGGACATCCATTAGCAGGCTTTGTGCTGGCGCGGCAGCCTCTATGTGAATCCTCTCTGTACTCTCTATATGTACGTCTATACATAACCCTCTCTTTGCCCCCCTCAACCTTTTCTCTCTATTTCTCTCTCTCTCTCTCTCTTTTATTGTCCCTTGACAACTTAAACCATATACGCTATTTTTTTTATTCCACGAAAGAAATTCCTTTTTTCTAAGACTATTCTTTCTTTACACTACTTATATACGAATAATAACACCTTATCATATAAATTTCATTTTTTCAAGAATAATTAATATTTTTAGTGAAATCGAAAAAAAAAATGAAAAAAAATTCTTTTTTCGCAAGAATAACTAAATATACACGGAGAAAAATTGTTCCTAATATTTTACTGAATTTTTCTGTAAAGTTGGGATATAGTTGCTTAATCGTAGGTTTTCAAATTTTTTTTGTGAATGTCTTCAGTGGTGATACCTAAAACTTAACATGATACTTTAATTTTTGGCGTACTAGTGCTGTAAAAGTTTCAAAGATTTTGTGCATTAAACATTGATTTATATTATTATAACGTATATAAAACTTACATTAAAAATAAATGGAAAAGAAGAAAGTAGGACAACATTCAGTAATTTTTCAATAAGTTAGATTATGAAAAAATTATTTACTAAGCCTGTAAAGTTTTCTTAAAAAGTTGTGCTATTTAACACTTTTTAATGAATCTATAATTTAATATATGTAGTTATTCCTTTACACCGGTTCACTAATTTTTCAAACGAATGAAAATAAAAGATTAATATCATTTAACTAGTATTTTAACGCCTGTCTTGAATTGTTCTTGCTGGGCACCAATAACTCAGCTACAGTTCGGTAAAACTTCGCGCTCGCTCTTGGAACTGAAGTACTTATATTGTAGGGCCCTATAGTACAACATTTTAAATATCAGCTGTGATATGCTACTCTTTTGAGATTTATTATTAATTATATTTAACTAGTAAAATAATATATAAATAATAATCAACAACTTTAATGATTTTTTTAACATTGATATGAAATTTTTTACAAATAGTTGAAAAACAAGAATTTTTTATTTAAATTTTA
>JUFY01023308.1:4875-34915 GCA_001855655.1 Leptopilina clavipes | reverse complement strand
GTTTCAAATTCAAATATTCAAGTTTAAAAATGTTTAATGTAATAATTGAATTTTTTATTTAAATTGTAGACTTTGGAATTCTACGCTTGCTGAAGATTATCGTAAAGTGGACGAGGTGCGAATTGGATCATATGCAAAAATAATTATCCCCGCTGGCGTTATAATACAACAAGAAAATGTGTCTGATGATTTTACGATTGTAAGAAAAATTTCTGCTAAATCTCTAAAAAAAAAAACATGAATATTATAGTCAGAAAAAAATTAATTTTTTTTTCTATTATTTACAGGCTGAGACTGTTGCGTATCCGGATATATCAGATCAACAGGAACCCGAACCAGTGCCAATTTGGATAATAGTCGGCGCCATTCTTGCCGGTCTGTTATTATTAATTTTGTTGACATTGATTCTTTGGAAGCTTGGTTTCTTCAAGAGGCGAAGACCTGATCCCACACTTTCGGGTAATCTCGAGAAGCACAGGGATGATAATCCCGAACACGAGGCCCTATTCAAACACTGATATTGCAAGCAAAATTCACAAAATATTCGATGTTTATTGCTGAGAAGGAAAAATTGTACTTACAACCGGTGACTATAAGAGGCAAACAGTTTACATATTAATAAATATGTATGACTGTTTGTTTAAAAACTTAAGTACAGAGGAGCAGCTAAATATATTTAGAAGATGTGATAGCATTTCATGCTTCCATGATAGAAACTTTGGTTTCTGTCACTATTAGAGCTTCGTTGCTTATAAAATTTTATCCATACGGAAGCACGGGGCGCATGAATATTCTCCAACTGACATTTAAACGAAATTTTTATATAACCGAACAGATATTTATCTGAATTGTCATTTGACCGAATTGACATTCAACCAAATTACAACTTAACCAAACTGTCATTTAACCGAACATTTCTATGGTAAAACTTTATATTTGTTTGCACTCTGTAGAAAATTTCAGTCAAATGACAATTCGGTCATTAATAATAATTCGTAATAATTCGATTAAATGACATTTCGTTTGAATGACAGTTGGGAAATATTCATCCGTCCCGGAAGCACGTATGTCTTAAATTTTTTTTTATTATTACGGTTACCGTGTCAATCGGAAGTTGTGTTTTGCGAAAATACGCAATTCGAACTTCTTTACATTTCACTAATTCTACAATGATGTCAATATTCCAAGTGTTCTCTTCGTTAAGAGAACAAAACACGTGCCATTTTTCTATCAATATTTCCCAATAATATTATTACGAAATATGACGAAAGAAAATAAGAATTTTACAAACAAACAAACAAAAAAGTAGCGAGAAACATTACAATTTTTACAAAATACGCAGTTTATTTTCTAATGATCTCAGTGCACAAACCAACGGAAATTTGGTGCTACGTTTTAATGACTGCGAGATTAAGGATTTTTAATTTAGAATCTAATCAATCTATTGTATTATTAGTACAATTGTTTTATTACATTGTATTATCGTACAATAGTTGATATTTAATTAACTAAAACATTTTTATTACTCAAATAGTTACGTCACAACCATAAAAGTAAACGAAAATTAGTTAAATACTAAATCGTAGTGAAATGTAAAGGTAATTAGGCAAATTCAAATACGGCGGCGTACTTCCGGTTTAACAATTCCCTATTGTTTTATAGTCTATTATACTTTTTTTTTTTTTTTTTTTATTTCTAAATTAGAATTATTTTATTTTACTCGAAAATGGTTGAATTTGAATTTTTAAGAAAATTTTAATTAGCTATATACATATAATATAAAATTGATAAGTTATACTTTTATGCAGCATTAAGTATTTATCGTTTTCGTACATTGAATTAATTGACTGGTTAATTGTAGAGGTATGTGATTATCACCTAAATTCTACTTTTTTTATACAAATTAACAAATATTTGTAAGTATATTAATTTTAAAATTTTCCACTAATTCTATTTTTATATTTCTTCATTTTAAAAATCTTGATATTTATTTTTTATTGTAATTATTAATTGTTGATTGTTAAAATGTTAGGTAAAATAAATTTTTTAGAAAATTTTTTGGTGATTAGAATTAAGGAAAAGTAGAATTTGGTAAATAATCCTCTCTTAATTAAACAAGAAACGTGAAGAGATGATTAAATATCGCGATTATGGATGTATTTATTTACACTATAAGATTTTTTTTAACACAAATAGAATGATTTTTTTAAAAAGCATTTTAAAGTTCATATACTTCCGAGATAATATTTGAAAATTATATTCTAAAAAAAAAAAAAAAACAAATTAAGAATAATGTACAGACTAGTACTTAAAAAATGAAGTTGCAAAAAAAAAAGAGAGAAAAAAGAGAATTGTTTATTTTTTCAGAAATCAATTTTATGCAGTGTTATCGTATTGTAGTTTTAGAAATTTATATACTTCTAAATCAAGAACATTCCTTGAAAATTGTCATTTTAAGTTTACAGTCTTCCGATTGCAATTTTTATAATAATTAACCAGAATTAACACTAAAATATAATTGAGAAAGGTATAAAAATTTAATATAGCTATATTCACTGCCCAAAATATTTTGATGAAGAAAGAAAAACTGTCTGTCAGTTAAAAAATGTTTATTTCTACATTTTTGCAAAAGAAAGAAAAATGTAATTCTATTTTAAAAAAATTTACTAAAGCACTGATCATTACAACTATTTAAATAAAATATAATTTTACATTTTAATACTAAATAACAAAACGTAGAAACTTAATGTATATTGAGTATATTTTACAAGTTTCTGCATAATTTTTGTAATTTATTTATATGCTATTGAGGTCCTGTGAGAGAAAATCAATGTCTACTATCGTACAAAATAAACTTTTATAATAAAAAAACATGGATTTTTTTTAAGATTAATCAGATAATAATTTTTTCTATAATTACCACTGGGAATTAATTTAATTGAAAATGTTTTCATTAATAAAATTAGTAAAAAGAAGACTATTATTTACAACAAATTTCTTATGTTTTAGAAACAAAATTTAAAATATTGCTCAATTTAAATAAATTGTTTTTTTCTTACTTTCATAACAAGTGTTTTAAATCCAATTTGAGATATTGATTTTTTAAATAGAAACAATCTAACGTTATGAATCTGAAAAAAAAGAAGAAAATATTGAATGTTAAAAAACTTTTTAAAATTCAATTACTTTTTCCTTATTTGTTTTTTTTTACGAGACAATAAAATATTCACCTGTAAAAAAGACTGACGAGCGGGACTGTCGCTGCGTGCCATAAAGAGTGAGCATCAAAAGTCCAAAAAATTGGTGGAAAATCTAATACTTCTAATAAAGTAACGGTAACAGTCAAAACAGTAAACCAACCAATTAAATAGACATGCGGTAATTTTCTTCGATTACGATACCACCATATCATAGTTATAACAAAAGTAATGAAACCTGCAAATAACAATAAGAACAAAATAAAATAATTACTTTTTTAAGAATTTAATTTAATACTATATAATAATCCTTGGTTTTTTCTTTATAATTTGATTTATTAAAGTTACTCTTACCAATTGCTATATTAAATTGCATATTATAACCATAATTAATTCTGCCAGACCACAAATGTGATAAATGCATTAGGAGAATGGCAATGTATATACAAGTTGTTGCAGAAAATATTTTAATGTTTAATGAATCTTGATAACTTATCCTGTAAATGAGAAAAATTATTTATTCCAAGAATATTAAATTTAAATAAATTAATTTATATTATATTAATTAATAATTAATTAATAATTAATTGACTGAAATACCTTATTATAAAACAATAAAATAAAGTTAAAACAGTAGTGAAAGCACAAGAATAATCCATTACTTCTGTGAAATATTCATCTTTTGCATGAAAAATTGTTGACCAAAGCCAGCCATTGGTACAAATCTAGAAAACAAAATGAATTTAACAAAATTTAAAATTATAGGATATAAATATCTTTTTCAAGTCCTTACTAAAAAGAAGTATGTCCACACATAGACCATTGGAAAAGAAAAATCTAATTCCTTTTTAAATTTCAAGTACTTAGTCACGTGTTCATATAAATTAAATAATGAAAATAATGCTGATGCTGGCTCTTGTAGCCCGCATATTCTAATAAACGGCCACTGAAATAAAATTTATTAATTAATAAGAATCTAATAATTTTGTTAATTCATTTTTTAAATTTACCTTTCCATGAAATTGAGGTATATCGAGTCCATGTGTTGTAAAATAATTAACTGTCTTCCACATGCAATTATAACTGCAATTATCTCTACATGACCAATTTAACAAACGTAACTCAAGTGAGGGATATTTTTTAAATGCACCATCTAAAAAGAAAGAAACTTTTAAATGAACAAAAATTTTCTTCAATTTCATTTCATTGCACTATTTCATATTAGAACGATTTACTGATTGCGGAATTTTTTTTTGCAGTATTACTTTTAACTGTCTAATGCAATAAATAAATAAATAAGAAACTGAATTTATTTAATTATAATTAGTTAATGACGTTAAAATGTTATACGTACCAATTTGACAGCTTCTTGAATTGCAATTACTAACACAGAGAACATAATATTGGGATCTATCGCCAGAAGAGCTTATCGTGATAATAATAAAATTAGAAAAAATTAGAAATAAAACTGATAAAAACCAGAACATGTCATTTATAAATATGGGAATAATAATATCATTATTCAAGTCTAAACGTAAACAAATTTTGACATTTCTTGTGTGTATAGTTACACTATACGTACATGACGTACAATACTTTATTTTCGTAAATTATAAGGGATGGGCATTTCATTGACTGACTCATTTGAAAGAAATAATGATTTCTGATTGGTTACTTATGTTTTAATACCCGGCTAATCAGGAACTCTGTAAACCTTTCTATATTCACTCGTTTATTGATGGAGAAAAATGTTAATAAACATAACCTGAATAGTAAATATGTCAAATAGTCTAGTCCGTCTAGTCGAAATACTTAATTATCTTAAATATTAATTACTTACATGTGAGTAAATTATTTATCTGTGTTGTGATTAATAATATCTTTATTATTATATTGGATTATATAGAAAACAATTTTAATTGTTGAACACATTTGAATTACCAATTGCAAAATTATCTCACTTTATTTTGAATATTTAATTGCCAACTTTAACAATAAGATATTTATTATTTATTTGAGTAATTTAATAAATATACTTTCTTTTCAGAAAAGATTTTACAATTCTAATATTTTAAAATGGATTTTGAAGATGACTTTTTCTTCGAAGAGGATAAAATGTAAATTCTATTTTACTTTTAATTATTGTACTTTCTTTATTTCTCTTCAATATACAATCTCTTTCTCTTTTTATACAATGCATGCTTGCCACGGTATGTAACAAAAGTACAAATGAATCTGTTTCCGTACTTGAATTTCCAAATACCACCGTGCCTTCGTCTAATGTCGATTTCAATCAAGTAACTGAAACCGAGGATGTCATGTATGCTTTGTTCTTTTATTATTCGTATAAAAATTAATGCAATCATTGTGTCATTTATTCTTTGTTAACTGTTTCTTATGTCTTAATTTTTCGCTGCTTTGGAACTTTTGTTAGACCGGATACTAGTATCGATCAGTTTAATAGGTCGTCATTGTTGCCTTATTATCAGTTGTAAGTGTCATTTGTTTTGCATATTTCGCGAAAAAAATTGAATGACTGACTATTGTTTTCAATTTTGTCCCTTTTTTTGACACAGTTGAGAACTTTTCATTTATAAATTGAAAATATTGTCTAATTATTGAATGCTCTTACAGTTGTTTAAATTCTATTGAAAAAAATAAAATAATTTTACAGGGGAATGACGATTACGTCTGGAAATATCGTTATACAAAAGGACAGTAGTAATTTAATTGGCATCAGTATAGGAGGTGGTGCACCGTTTTGTCCATGTCTGTATATAGTACAAATTTTTGACAATACCCCAGCTTCATTGGATGGTACACTGCAAGCTGGAGATGAACTTGTTGCTGTAAATGGAGCTTCATTGAAAGGGAAGACAAAAGTGGAAGTTGCCAAAATGATACAAGCTTGCGAGAAGCAAGTCAGTATCAACTATAATAAATTACATGCCGATCCAAAACAGGGACACACATTGGACATTGCACTTAAGAAGGTATAATACATATTAAAAGAAAAATTCATCTCCCATCAATAATATTTATATTTATTTAAAATTAATTCAGGTAAAACATAGATTGGTGGAAGGTATGGGAAGCGCTACTGCAGATGCCTTAGGATTGTCACGTGCAATTCTCTGTAACGATGCACTCGTTCAAAGACTAACAGCTTTGCAAAGAACAGAAAATTTATACAGAGGATTACTTTCTCACGCAAAAGCAACATTGCACGCTTTCTTCGACTTGACACAGATATATAAAGGTATGTTTTTACCAATAGATTTAAATTAACGTGGATGTAAGAATTTTTGAGAAAATTTTAATACGGAGTCTAGAGTTGAGAATCGTTGTAGTTGTCACTTTTCTCTGGGTAAAAATTTTTTGAACGTAAGAACGCTTTCAGTTTTTGGCGATGCATTCGCAGCGATCGGTGTTCGTGAACCACAGCCACGAGCAAGCGAGGCTTTCCGACAATTTGGAGATCAGCACAGGCAGATGGAAAAATTTGGTGTAACTATGTTAAAAACTTTAAAGCCAATTTTAAGCGATTTAGGGACATATCTTCATAAAGCAATTCCCGATACACGTTTGACAATCGGTAAATATGCTGACGCAAAATTTGAATATCTCTCATATTGTTTAAAAGTCAAAGAACTCGATGATGAGGAACAAAGTTACGCGGCTGTTCAAGAACCATTTTATCGTGTTGAAACCGGTAATTATGAATATCGTTTAATACTTCGTTGTCGTCAGGAAGCGAGGGCAAAATTTGCCAAACTTCGTTCCGATGTTCTTGTTAAATTAGAATTGTTGGACAATAAACACGTGCAGGACGTTGTTTGGCAATTGCAAAGATTTGCATCAGGCCTGGCGGAATATTATGCAAATACGAAAAATTTACTTTCATCCGCTGCTCTCTTTCCTGTCGAGGTAGACTTGTCAAATTCCGCGTTTCAATATAAATCACTTGGATCGCAAATTTCCGTTGAAGATGATTATGAGGCAGAATTAAAAAGTACTGATAATGAACAGATACTAATGTTGGATACGCATGATACATAATTCATATACATAAACAAAAATTTATCTACACAAATATATTGATATAAATATATATTTATATAATATATACATATAATTATATGTATATTCAAACATAAATATAAAAATATATTATTTATAAAATATATTGTAACAAATTTTGACATTGTCGATTTATCGAATAAAAAATAAATCGATAAATAATCAAATTTTCTAAGAAAAAAAAATCCAGTCAGCTAGATTTAATACCAAATTAATTATTTTTAAGATATATAAAAATCAAAGGTGTATTTAGAGAGTTTTTGGATCCTCGATTTTCATAAATGTGTTTGAAAAAGAAAAGTTTCTGAGTTGTATTTAAATGTTGTTATTAAATTATTAAATCTCCATATGTTTTTTAAATGTGTTAATAAATAAATTATAAACAATTTTAATTATAAAAATGTTATTTCATATATTTATAAATGAGTATTTGTTATAATATATGATCAATTTTCTCTAAATAAACTTACTTTTTTTTTATTTAAATAATCAAGGGGAAAATTTTTTTGTTTTAACAAAGTGTATTACATATTTATAGTTTAACACTTAGAACGTATAAACAAATGAAACACCTAATAATATCGTAGGGTAAAAACGTAATAAATAATAGTATTTTTTTTTCTAAACATAAACGAAAAATTCAACAATTATTTAAGGAAAGTAATAATTTGACGTTTTCACTGGACAAAAACAAAAGCAACTTTCGGTTAAAGTAAATAAAACTTTGAATCGTCAGTTTTTAAATAAATAATAACTAATAAAAAATATTGATTCATCTCACTGTGAATTTTGGACGTAGATAAAGGTTTTCTAAGTCCTTAAAGTTTTCACTTAAAGTAAATAGAACTTTGAAATATAAGTTTTTAAATTAACAATAAAAATTAATCTCACTGTGAATTTTCTAATGAAGATAAAGGTTTTCTTAATTCACTACTACTGGTTGATGGTTGTGGTTGTGGTTCAAGTAAATCTGATCTATCCAGAAGCTTTTCTAATTCTTCTTCAGTAAATACTGTTTAAAAAAACCCAGGAATTAATAATGACTTATTAATTATTAATTAATAATTAATATTAATAATTAATAATAATTAATAAAATGACGAGTAGAAAAATGAATGATTACCGTCTTTTTCAGTAGAAACGACTTGACAGTCTTTCGATTCCAATAGTTGTTTCAATTTTAAAAGTGTTTCTTTATTTAGATTTGGTTCAATATCCTTTTTCGAAATAACCATTTTTTCCAATTTACGCTTTGCGCTAGCTCGTTTCATGATTTCCTCATCAATTGTGCCTTTAGTACAGAATTTGTAAACCACAACTGGTTTCTTTTGGCCTATTCTATGGCATCGTGCCATTGCTTGAATATCGACTTGGGGATTCTGTAAATATCAAATTAAAAACACATTTAATCTTAGAAAGACGTAGGTGGGGGGAAAAAATAGGAAAAAGTAATTTACCCAATCACTATCATAAATGATGACAGTATCAGCGCCAGCAAGATTCAATCCAACGCCACCGGCTCTCGTCGATATCAAGAATAAAAAGATATCAGGATCATTATTAAAGAGATCAATGTATTCCTTTCTTTGTTCCATTTTTGTTGTACCATCGAGTCTAACATACAAATAGGTCTTCATTGTCAAATAATCCTCCAAAATATCTAGAATTTTCGTCCAAGTTGAAAACAAAAGAATCTTGTGGTTTTGTTCTTTTAGTTTCATTAACATTTGATCCAGTACCATAAGCTTTCCGGAAGCTTTAATTAAATCATCATCAATTAATGGTAAGCCTGACGCATTTAATGGACAGTGCATGAGATATGGATGATTAACAATTTTCTTGTACATTGGTACTGAAACGAAAAGAAAAAAATAAATTAAATATCAAATTGGATTATATAATTAATTGAAATATTTATAACTTACGTCTGGAACTGAAGGTTATATGTACAAGAAAATCGCGATTTCTTTCATTAACGTCTGTGTATTGTTTCCACGTTGTTAAATTATTTAACTTTTGCTCTTCGTATTTCTTCAGCTTTAAAGATTCATTTAATGTTGATGATAATTTTTCGCGATTGGAATCTTCTTTAATACTTTTATTCAAATTGGAAGCACTTGATATTGCTACGTTTTTTAATTCATTTAACAATGAAGTGGACGGCCCTTGGAGGTCTTGTACATTTTTATCGAAAACACTCGTCCTTGGATTCCAATCGTCATCTTTATCATTGCTTTCAAAGCTCTTTTCATCATCTTCAAGACCCACGTGAATAGCTTCGGAAAGAAGTTTATCAATGTCCTTTTTCAATACGCACTTTCTCTTTGGTCTCTTGCCATCAATATCGACAATGAGTGGTGAATCTCCAATTTTACAGAGTGTTTGAAGATCGCGATTTAAAACTGCTTTGTATAAGTCACGTTGAAGTTCGGTTATTGGCGCGTAAACAATTATTTCTTTTTTCGGCGGAATATCCAGACAAACGTCAGTTTTGACACGTCTCAACATGAATGGTTTGAGAATTTCACGAAGTGACGCAACGACTTTTTTTTCCTCTTCTTGCTGTAAAAATTTTATAGTGCCTTGCTCGTGTTGCATTTCTTTCGCATCGAACCATGATTCAAAGACCGCTAAATCATTAAAGAGTTCCGGTAATAGAAAATTTAGCAATGACCATAATTCGGCTAAATTATTTTGAAGTGGCGTTCCCGTTAGTAGAAGTCGATTCATCGATTTCAGTGATTTTAGAGCTCTGTGAAAAATAATTGTACAACTTTAAACAGTTAAACAATTTTGCTAAGTAAAAAATTATGGAATAAAATAAAAAAAAAATACTTGCTTCACTAGTTGACACTCGTGATTTTTGATTCGTTGTCCTTCGTCAATCACAATGTATCTCCACTTTTGAGTTTTGAGAAAACTTTTCTCTCTCAAGGCTACTTCATAAGTAGTGATAACAATCGGTTGTGTTTCGTATTCATCATCGATGAAATATTTTTTTCTTATTTTTTTCTGCGACTTTAATTTGTCATCGGGATTGCCATGAAATAATACAACCGGTATAGATGGAGAGAATCTTTCACATTCCATTAACCAATTTGGAATTGTTGAGAATGGCGCTACAACGAGGAATGGACCACTCTGACGTTTCTCGATGAGATGGCAGAATAGTGCAATCACTTGTATTGTTTTTCCAAGACCCATTTCATCGGCCAAAATGCCATTCAAACCATTATCGAGTAAAACCTTTAACCACTTTAAACCGTCAATTTGATAATCACGCAATTCACCGACAAAATATTTTGGAGTTGAAAAATCAACGTTATTATTGTCATCTTGTACCGGTAGTAACTTATCTACTGTCGTAGGACTATTCTTTCCGTCAAACTCAAACGATTCGGCTTCATCGTTACCCTCGGAATATAATTTTTTAAGACCTTTTCGATCTCGTAACTTTCGTGTACCCTGAAATTTTCACATTGTTTTTATATTGTTATTTATCTCTAAAATAAAAATTAAAAAAAAATAAAATAAAATAAAGAAAATAACCCATACGTTGTTAGTGATAAAATCCTTTAAATCGTTTTCCTCTCTTGGTCGAACGTTTCTTCTTGGCCTCTTAATCGGTGATGAATTTTCTTTAGGAATGTTGAGTTTACGCTTAGGTGTTTGCTTCTTCTTTGGTGAAGTTGTTTGCGACAATTCCTTGGGGATATTTTTCTTTTCTAAAATCAAATTAGCGTAAAATTGACTCTTATCGAGTAAATGCATTAAACGCTTATATCTTTGTTCCGAGACTTCGCGATTATATTCCTCTTCGGTTATTTTCCTATTCTCTCTTTCCTCCTGTCTTTTGGCTTCTCTTTCCTCCTTCATCTGCGCCAAAACAGACCGTTCATCATTAATATCAAAGTGTTTATTGGCTGTATCATTTTCTTCAATTTGTTGTTGACAAATATTGTCCACTTCCATTTTCTCATATGACCGAGACAAAGGTGATGATTCGTCTTCAATGTTTGAGGTTTCTGTGTCAGAAGTAATTGCTTCCATTTGCTCCTCAAAACTTTTGACATCGGAAATAGATTCTATTTAAAACAAATGAGAAATTATTTTATATTTTCTTTATTGTACATATAAAAATATCTAAAGTCAAAAAATAATTTGGATTGTTTTTTTTTTCTTCAACATTTGACAATTTTATAGTTATTTTAATATCATAGTACCTTTTTTGGATAAAGTTAATTTATCTAAATGTTTTTTATCTTCTTTCGGTTTTTTCGTTTTTTTTTTAGAAGAAATGATATTTTCTTCTTTTATTGACGTCGACATTTTTTATACGAAAACTTTCCACTTTCAATCCTAATTCTACAGGTCATTCGTATCTAAATTGTGGGCATATTAAAATATATTAATTATAGCATAAAAAGAATTAAAAAAAAAAAATAGAGAAAAAGTAACCAGAATTAATGAAAAAAAAAATTAATAATAAAGGGAATTATACTGACAAGATTTTCCCACCGACTCGACCAGATACAAGCACAAACTAGTACTAACGTGCAATTTATAGTTAATTAAAACAAATGAAAATGTTTATTAAAAAACATAAGCTTTAGAAAATTAAAAAAGCAATACTTTGATATGCTTTGATATAAATATATAATATATAAATAATGTAAAGAAACTATAAATATATAAATTTATACCTTTTCTGAACTCTTTTCAAGAATATAGCAAAGAATATTTCAATTTCGTGATAAACAAGGAAAGAAAGATTCCTTGTCTTTTTCTAACTTTACCTTTGATATGGAGGGGGAATTACAAACGAATGCCCCTAGAACTAGGAACAAACATTTCGTGAATTGTGAGAGCTCCCTTAAGTAAAGCGTCACTCATAAACCTAGAAAGTTGCATTATTTTACATTCCCAACCTTGGATAGGTTTTGTTTTTCTAAAGAAAAAAAACAATGATTTTTAAAAATTTATTTTTAACCTTTTAAGTGGCGATATAAATGAATAATAGAGTAAATAAAAAGTTAATTCATCATTCAAAAAAAAGGAGTAAATTATTTTTGAAATTTAATTTATTTTTAAACAAACCTGTTTATAATTAGAATGTAATATGACATTTATTTCTTATTGTTATGTAGTTCTTTAATGACTGTTAATCATAAAAGAAAATGTTTTTTTTTACATATTATCAATTTTAGACCAGTCGCGCGTATATTATTTATTTTGACAAATAAAAACATTGCTATCTTTAATATATATTAAATATTCAGTATTAACATTTAGCACATAATAATTATGACGCCAATCAAATTGAAATAGCATTATTTTGGATCAATTTTCTATTTCGAATTACTGGATATGTTAATTTCGATATATTTCAGTAATTAAAAAAAGTCAATTTCGTAAACATGTGACTTGAATAACAACCGTAATAACAATGTAATTGTCAAATTTTTTATCAACTGAATGTCATGTTTTAAAAAATGCATAATTTTTGTAAGAGTATTTTATGATTTTAAATGTCCTTAAATAATTTATAGTGTAAAAAATTCACAAACAATTCAAGATGTTAGCAATCACGGAATTCATTTAGGTATTCCATATATCTTTGGTTCAAAATTGATCCTATGCAATTGATGCTGTTCAGATTGTTGTAATTTAACATTTGCTCCTATGAACTCGCAACAAACTTGTGTGTCGTTGAGATCACATTTTCCTTGAAAGTGACAATCGTAAACAAAGGAGAAAATGACGACGAAAGTTTATCACTCGTATAGTAAAATATACACATTACTTAATTTATTATGCACAGTTATTGTCCCAAAACATGACCTCGACCCCAGTTGTATGCACCAAACACATTTCTCGCTTGCGCTTGTGCCTGAGGTGCTGCTGTTCGCTGTGATGGTGCAGTTCCAAATCCTCTGATGCCTCCTCTTTGTGGTGGGAAATAGTTTTCCAAAATTTTTGGAGTACTTAAAAGATCAGGTCCACCAAATTCCTGGGGATATTTAAATTTAAAGAAGAAGTATAAATGACCAACCAGAATGCCCACCAACTCCAACATTCCACCGCCGGAGATGATCAAATTGAAGCCGAAAAGTACCCAAGGTAAATACATTGCTTTGAATTTTGTTCCTAGAAAAAGAATATTCCTTTAAACTCCGTCAAAACAAATTCATTATTTCAGCCTGACAGTGAAAAAAAATTATTACAAGCGTTCGTAATTATTATGCATTCAAAAGCATATGCAAAAACAAATTATACAATATTACGCCTTATAAATTTTAAACATTAAGCTTACCGAACCAAAAGTTAACGATGACATCTTTATTTAATTGACACCAAATGTATAATACACTGAGAACCATGGGATCCATTAATAAAGGAAAATCTCCAATAAGACCGGCGATAACACAACAAATCCAGTTAAATAGCAACATAAAGAAATAGTCAGCTGGTCTGCCATCATATTCTCCTTTTTCCAGTCTCAATGAATAATTGTACAAAAAATAACAGTTAATCATAAAATGGAATCCTGTTGGAGGACTCAGTGGATAAAAAAATACACTTGTTACTGCTCGCCAAATTTCAAATTTGTGTACAAACGGATCATACAAAAGCACCAATGTTATTGGATTTAAAAGACCAAATCTGCCAATTAATGACAGACAACCGGTCAAAAGTAACCAATATCTCGTAAATATTGGCAGAGAATTAAACCAGTCCCCTACATCTGACATTTTTTTTTTTTTGTACTTTGACGAATAATTAAAAACTGTGCTATTGTAATTTTTCTATTCACTGACGTGTCACTTAAGAATTTCTTTCAACTTAAAAAGTGATGTAAACCACGTAAATGAATAGACTCACATCGAATATTCTAGGTTAAAGCTTTGAACTTGATATTTGAAAAGTTGAGAGTCCTTTCAAAATTATTGTTATTTTGGGCATGATGACCATAGATGGCGTATGTCAAATTTATGTTTTGTCTTTTATTATTCAAGTCAATAAAAAAGGAGGTAATTTTGTTTAATGTCAAAACTTGATTGGTCCAAGTTTTAAGGGTGAGATCACACCATTGACCATATAGGAAGGAAACATGGTGGTTTTGATGTTGTTTTGACTACAACAGCGTCATGACGGTGAAACAGTGAAACACAGTATATCGGACAAATGCACAACACCTTCTTCTTTCATGTCAATGTTTATGGTTCATGGAATGGCTGCTTCTTGCTTTACTAAACTTACTTAATGTAAAGCAAAATTAAATCTAAAGAAAGCATAAAGAATATGATGCATCGACTATCGGAAATATAACATTATGACCGCATGAGTAGTTTGCCGCTACTGGATATATTTATTTTTATGGAACTTAATAATCGCGACTTCAAAAAAACGTGTTGAAATTGCCAACGGAGCAACGAACGTTAGACGTAATCCTGATTTCTTTGGACGACCAGCCCGATGCGAACGATTGCAATACGCTGTGCGTCATTTCGAGGCAAACATTGCATGTAAGTAACTGATTATTATATTTTGTCAACAAATCGAATATTCACAACTTACGAGGGTATTTTTGCAAAAAATTGTTTCGCGGTTACTCCCTTTTCTGTATTGTTCGTCGCCATAGAATAATGGCGGCTCGACCGACCAATCTACAAAAAACTTTCATCTTTTTTTTTTATCTTGAAAAGTAGAAAATTTTCTTATTTCGGCTTTACTCTTATTCAATGATACTTGAATTGATGAAATTTAACCTTCTTTAAAATTAAATTTGATTAATGAAGGTTCATCATATTATATTTTTCTATACTTTAGTTATAAATGATAAAATTTTTATTTGCTCTTGGATGGTATTGCGCGTGTCAAATTCTTCCTATTCCTGAGTAAGTGAAATAAGTCTGTAATATATAGTGAATATTATACAAATGTACTATAATTACGGTATTTACTTTCATTAAAATTCGCAGATATGTGCATATTGCTTTTATTATTTTTATTTTTATATATTAAGCATTTTATTTTTCGAATTTTTAATAATTTTCTCTAATGTTAAATTAAATTAAAAACAAAATCGACCAATTTCATCTGTCTATAGAAGTATTGAAATATGCTTCACCTTTTTTATAAATCCATTTATTGATTTTAAATCCAATTAGAAGAACTCTAATTTATTCTAGAGTTCAAGTTACTTTGATATGATTTAATATATACGTATTTTTCTTTTTTTTTTTTGCACTAATGTTACTGTTTAAACATAAGTATTGTTATTTAATGTTATTACTAATTTTAATTCTATTTTTATTTAATTTAAAATTAGGAAATATCCAGAATTTTCAGCAATTCCGATTTATTGTGGATGTGTTTGGTTTATTTAATACTGGATTGCGTCAAGTAATTTATATATTTCAGAACATAAAATATTACCTATAAAAACAATTAATATTCATTAAAATATTAATCAGATGTTTTTTTTTTATTAATCATTATGAATTTTTCATTAGAAATTTAGCATTTTTTGATTGTGAGAATTTCAATCTTTTCATGTTCAGAAAGAGCTATGTCATTAATATTGGTTTTTTGAACTATAAAAAATGTTTGGCACTTCTAAATATGCTAAAATTTTTTGATTGTTATTGTGTAAATTGTAGAAGCAGACAAGAAAATTAAATTAGTTAGTTAACTGTTCTTTGTTGTGATTGGAGAAAAAAAATTGTTTTAATTTTTCTCTATTAATAAGAAAAATTTTTTTAAATTAAAAATTTTGAAGAATAGGTTTTTTAACTGTCAAAAATAATTATCTGTATTTGGTATATTTGAAAATATTTTTGGTTTTATTATGTTATATTTTTATTATTTACTTTATCAAATTTATGGAAAATGTTTTAATTTTTATTTCAGTAGGTGACATGCCTAGTAGTCGTGACACTGTGCGTGCTGAACGTAATGGAAGATTTAAGTCGAGACGAAGAGACAGTGCAAATAGTGAAGGAAACAGGCATAATTTTGAAGTCAGTGACAAGAGACACAGAAAGCATGGTAAGAGCAAGAGTTCAGGTCGTAAGAAAAAGAAGAGATCAAGGGACAAGTCGCTCGACAATCAAGCGAAAGTTGCATCATTGAAACCATTGGTAGAATATTCGGATGTAAGTAGTGAAGATCTTTCAGAACCTGAAGCAGGGGAAATACAATCGGAAGATAGTAGGGGTAATAGTTATACAGATGGAGAGGTGCCTGAATCTTTGTTACAGAGACGATATTATGGTGGAGTTAGTCCAAGAACGAATCTTGGTGCATCGCCAATTAGTATATCACCAACATCACCCGCGCAACACAGGCACATAGGCAAACATTATTCACATGGCGAAGAACAACAACAACAGCAGCAGCAACAACAACAACAACAAATGACCATGATTAGAAAGAGTCCGGAATTTTCAGAAGATCCCAGGAGATATGTCAAGCGAAAAGAAAAGAAACATAAACGTGAAAAGAAAAAGAAGCGAAGTTTAAGTCCGTTTGCAAATACGGCGAAGAAGAAAAAGAGAAAATCGAAACGTCACTCGCGTAGTATGAGTCCATCACGCGTTGATGATATTGATTCAGTCAGTCCGGAACATATGAAACGAGCTGAGAGTTGGACGAAATCACCGCCCTTACCATTGAAGGACAGTACTTCACCCATATCCCCCGCCACTCCCGGGGATAATCGTGTTTTAAGTGATATGGACCTTGACTCTCCCGTACGGGACGTTCGCAATGTCGCTTCACCATCTCCCACTGTACCACAATCCCCACACACTCCCTTATTACCTCCTAGACCATTATCTCCAGATTCCAACAAAATAATCAAAGTCATGTTCTATTAACTCTACAAGTAATAAATTAAATAGAAAAAAAAGAATAATTTTATCAACTAGTGTGTAATAAAAAAAATCGTCAACTATCCACATAAAATAGAAACTATCAACCCATATTATAGTTTCCCGTCTCCTTAAACGGATTAATTTGTTACCTAAGGCAAACTAATCGACAGATTATACGTGTGAATATTGGCGTGGGTTTTACGATTAAGTAGCTGTAAACTGTTACTTCTTGAGGGGTACGGAAGGGGGAACGACACTAATAGACAATCGACCCGTTTTTGGTCAACCATAGATTTCTTCGGCTCAAATTTCACGTAGATTTATTTTTTCGATAAAAGCCCCTTTAAATGCATCAGTTACAACTCCTCCAATGTCTTGTCACGTGGAACTATTTTCGACTCATCTATCTCTCTCTATATAAATAAACTTGAAATTAAATTAACAGAAGATAAAAAATTTCGATTTAGTAAGCGGATATCGAGTATAGTACATAATGTTTTCTAAATTAAACTATCGAATTTCATTTAATCTAAATTGGAAAATTATTCCCAAAAATAGGGAGGAAATGAAGAAAAAAAAAGAAAAGAAATACGAAAGGTTCTTAAAGTCAAGCATTTAGAGTGAAAATGTTTTTTCTTTTTTGCTTTCGAAACTTCCTGAAAGACGAAAGCACAAAATTAAACGAAATTAAGAGGAGAATTAAAAGTGGAGATGGAAAAAATTCCAATATTGTTCTTGTTTAACTGACAGAATGTGTACATATATATATATATATATATATATATGCACAGTATTGTCGAAATGAGTTAAATGCTGTACATTTCAACTAACCAACTAATCAACCAATCGTTTTTGTACAATGTGTACATTTAATTACATGATTTACAGGAATTACTTTCAAATAAATTATTTCATTTCTCTCGGTGAGTTTAATTTAATTTTTAAATGAAAAATACGAAGAAATTAATTTATTTCCCAAAAATAATTGAAGTGATCCGTAAAAAATACTTCTCCCTTTTTTTGTGTATTAAATTTTCAGTTTGAAAAAATTCACCCATAGAAAAAATTTTCCCAAAATAATACATTTCCATAAAAAAATATTTTTCATAAAAAATATTATTATAAAAAGAAAAACTTTTCACATTGTTCAATAAATCCTTTGATTAAAATTTATTTTATTTCCAAAAAAGGTTTTATTAAAAAAAAAAAATTATTTCTAAAAATGTAATTTTCAAACAAATGAATTTTTTTTAAAAATGATTTTAAAAATGTTTTTAAAATGATTATAAAAATGCTTTTAAATATTTTTTATTCCAAACGAACGATGTAAAATATTTTTTTATATTAATGTTACACATTACTCTCTATAAATTTAAATTAGTAAAAATTTTAACTAATTTGAATTAGTAGAAACTTTTTGCTATTGAATTAGTTAAATTTTACTAAGTAATTAGTAAATTTTAATTTGTAAATAAGTAAATTTTAATTTTAAAAGCAAAAAGTCAGTCACTTATTCAAATTAGTTAAAATTTTCACTAATTTAGATTTAGAGGGTATAAATTTATTTAAAGTTTGTTTTTGCCAAGCAGATAAGAATTAAACGCTTCGCGTTTTTTTTCTTTGGCTCTCTAGTGACAAATGAGGGCGAATCAAAATTCTAGAGAGGTGAAGAAATATTTTTCTTTTACATAATGAAGCACATGCTTTATTTCCTCAGACTGAATGACAAAGCAAAATAATCCGTTTATTTACTTTCCGCTCTTTCATTTTTTTTTTTTTTTAAATCATCTGTCAGTAACCATTTCACGTTTATCTTAATTTTCGAAGCATTATTCTATAGGGCAATATGTTTCCTATAACGAGAAAACAAATAATCCGATTTGAAATCCCATCAGTCTGAAAATTTTTCATCTTTCATGAATCCTGTCCCAACTCAATTCTGTTAATCTGTCGCGCACATTTTCGGAGTGATTCTCTGGCGTTTTACTCTATTTTTTTTTGTTTCTTTCCTTTTATTTTCGCTTTTTGCTTTCTTTCTTTCAAATGCGCCATTTTTCATGTCTGTTCTCTTTTCCACGCAACTTCTCATTTAATTAATGGATTAGTTATCGCGTGTGGAAATATATACATATACACACACATATACCATTATTGTGAGCGCGCCCAACGGAAAAGGAATTCGTTTGAAAGAAATGGAAATTTATTTGCTTATATATGAATTAACCTTAATTTTTATTTTGTGCACTAAACTCTCGCTAAAGAAGCCAGGCGCAATATTTACCAGAGGGCAAAAAAAAAAGAGGAAAAAAAATTTTTCACGTTTTATATATTCAAAGAGATAAATCTACAGCTGAGAACAGAATCTTTCGAATTTGTTGGACTGGAAGAAAAATCAAACGAACAAAGAAGAAAAAATTTTTTTTTATAGAGAATCTTTGAGTGAACAATGGAGAAAAGTAAAAGGAGAATTAAGTGAACAAAGAAAGAAAGAAAAGGAGAAACGCAGGTAAACAATGCAAAAAGAATTCTCAATTCAATTAAATAAATAAAAGGAGAAAAAGAAACTTATGGAGAACAAAAGAGACAAAAGGGAAAACGATTAAACCAAAACTGGAAAAGAAAACAAAACAATCAGCTGACGCAAGAAAAGTGGAAAATCGTTATAAACAAATAAGTCAAATCAAGAATTAAATTATTACGAGTCATATTTCACTATTATTATTATTATTTTACTATTTCCAGATTTTTAATTTCAATCATTGTTCAACAAAAAAAAAAGCTACGAAATTAAAAATTATTCCATGGAATATGAGTAGAAAGAAAACATTTTATATTTTACTTTCCATTGAATTCGAAAGAATTTTGTAAAACGAAAATATTTTTTTTCCAACAACGAAGAATTAATTGCACTGATCAAAAACAAACAGAGATTTTTTTTTTAAAAACATACAAAAATACGGGCAAAAACGTTATGAAAGAAGTTCATATCAAAACGCATTAGGGAAATTTAAAACTTTTAGTTTGAAAATTTTTTGAGATCTATGAATAATTGAATATAATAAAAGAGTAATAATTCCAACAATAATAATTTTAAGAACATTGAAATAATAATAATAATAATAATAATAATAATAATAATGATAATAATAATAATAATAATAATAATAATAATAATAATGATAATAATAATAATAATAATAATAATAATAATTTTGCATTATTCAAATCTTTTATGTAAATTTAACGTAAATTAAATTTTTCATACTGTAGATCTTAATTTTAAGAAATTTTTATTTATCAAAACAATTTTCTCTGAAATTTATAATATAATTTTTTAATCTAACATATTTTTCAACTTTAAATCTTTTATTTTTTTGAGACATTTTATATGAAATATTTATTACCTGGACTTGAGACTGTTAATTAATTCATAATTAAATTATTTTAACATCTTCTACTACTAATATATTAAATGACTGAATTTAAAATGATAAAAATTTAATAAAATATGACTTCTGCTTTTATCTTCATTTACTTAAACATTTTATATTCCACGTAAATTTTTTATTTGACATTTGGAAAAATCAGGAAATTTTTATTGAAAATTGTAACGGATCAAAATTATTTGCCAAAAATTTTTGAAAGAACAAAACCCTGACATCAATTTCAAGAAAAGGTTTCCTTCCCACTGAACTGAATTTTTTTCATACGCTCGAAATACTACACCATATAGGAATGAAAAGCATTAAAAAAAAAACACCCGTTTGATTGATAGAAACATCGAAAAGTTGACTTCCTGGATCATTCTCCTGGCATTGTCCGTTTCCCCTAATACAACCTCTGATCGCCTTGCAACAATTCCGACAACAATAACGCAAAAGGTTCCATCAAGTGTCAGACCTTCATACACATATAGTGTGAAGATGACAATGTATCCTATTACAAACTTTAAAAATCCATCACACGCAAGAGCCGTCGGATGAATGGAAAAAAGAAGAAGAAGAAGAAGAAGAATCCCGTGTGTGTATATACATATATACCGGATTGAAAAAAACACGCTTCGATAGACACGATGCAGCTGTCCTTGGAAAAATCGAAGGAAGGCGATAAACCTCCCGGGATTGACCTTGAAAGCCGCAAAGGGCCCCGATCTCGTCGTGCGCTTTTGCCTGTAAATAATCTAAACTGAGGTGGTGAGAATGGGAGGGGTTTCGTGAAAAAAAGAAGAGAAGAAGAAGAAGAAGAAAAAGAAACTCACGTGGATAGATGAAAAATTCTGGTATGGTCCCACGAGCTCCTGCACATCGACGACCAGGCTAGTAAACCGTTTCTACCTGACGCAAAAAATACTAAAATTCTCATACACAAAAACCATTCTCACATTCCACTAAATATTTCCACATTTTGAATGAAGAAAACTTTTTCTACACGTGAAAATCTTTTCAAAACAAAACAAAATTTCCACTGTCCCGCAGACAAAAAGCAAATATTTTAATCCACGTGACTGCACAACATTTCCTTGTTTGTCACTTATTTGCACTTTATTTTTTTTTCCCTTTCTTTCGCCTCTTTTCTTCTTCCCCACACAAAAGTCAAAAAAAAGGGTCGAGATTTTTCTCTCTCTTTTAGATGACACTGATTCTTTGTTTTGCAAAACAGGGTCAAAAGTAAAAAAATTATCCCCTTGTTTAATGGAGTGTTAAATTATTTTTCAGCATTCAAAATATTTTACTTGAGTAAACATCTTTCTTGCTTCGATAAACACCTTTTCTAGTGCAATAAACTCCTTTTTTACTTGAGTAAACACGTTGACTTGCACCTTCTTTACGTTGTAAAATTCTTATCCAGTAAATACGAACTACCTTCTTCAACACTTGATTCCTTTTTTCCTTAAATGAACATTTCACACATTTTTTTGCACTACTGGATTATAAGAAGAAGAAGAAAAAAAACACATTTCCTTGACACAAAATATTCACAGAAAATTCTTCCATAAAGTACTTATCGGACATGACAAAAAATGCAATATCCAAATTGAAGACATAAAAAATATTTTAAGAGGGATTTTAAAAAAATTTAATTGTCATTGAAAAAAGTTGTGACAACATGGAATATTGTTTTTTCAGGAGCCACACACGCGCGATCCGGCCATCGTGCGGCTTTCGTCTGATATGAAGGTATAACTCGCACGCAACGCAGAGCTGATGAGGGTAGAGAAAGAGGGGAGGATGTAGAGTCGAGGGTGGATGGAAGGGGTCGAGGCGAGCGAAAAAAATTTGAGCGGGGGTGGAAGTTGTAGAGTGAAAGAGAGAGAGAGAGAGAGAGAAAGCAAAGGACAGGAGAACAAAGTAGAAAGAGAGAGAGAGAGAAAGAGGAACGCCTCGTGGTTCACCTAGAGATTTCGGCGTGTATCGCAGACTGAGGCTCCGATCTCACTGATTCGAAGTTGAACTATGTTTCGTTGAAAGACTTGTGCGCAGCCGACAACCACCGTCACTGCCAGAGCACGACCATCGCCATCCCAAACCCCCATATAGTTATCCCCCTGAAAACATCAACCGCCACCCCCCGGGGACCAGCGCCCTGGCTCTCTAGCGAGAGAGTTGAGCTAATCTCGAAGCTGAGCGAATCTTATACTAAGGAAAATAAGGGTAAAGACTTACTGTGTATGTTTATATACGTATATATATAGTTGACTCTCATACCTGTCGAGATGCTTCTCTTCTTCAACTCTCGCGTGCCACTCGAGGGAGTGCAATTCCAACCCTCCTCTCCAGGTTCCTAATAACATTGCGGCTGGATCTTTGATGAAGCTAGATTGATGGTGTTTTGTTTGTCTCTGTTCTTTATGAGCCTCTCTCGCCAAGGGTACGATGTTGGCTGCTGGATATGCTACTTCCAAAAGCGGGGGTGTGTGCAAAGGCCTTCAGTCCAGACAGATCTCCCGGTGATATATATTATCTTTCACGAGAGCACCTACAATCAAGATATTCAATTAATAATAACAATATTCTCTGCTTTTGAATCTCACGTCAAAGATATATATATATATATATACATTTTGACTGACAAGCGATAACAATGACCAGCAACAGTTAAATTTAATTTGATAGAAGCGATAATTAATTTGTCAGATATGTAAATTTTGAATCAGTCAATTGGAATTGAGTGATTTTATAGGATTACATGAGCACAATTGTTTCAATGGATGTTTCTCCCGAAATACTCATTTTATAATATGTATTATTCACAAGAAACTCTAACACTGAAAAAAATTTATTTCATTCAAATAAATATTTACTTGTATAAAATAAATATTTACTTGTATCAAATAAATATTTACTTGTATCAAATAAATATTTACTTGTATCAAAAAATATTTACTTGTACCGAATAAATTTTATTTTTGAGTCAATTAAATCGTCTTTGATTTAAATACAGAAATTATGGATTCAATTACAGTTTATTTGTCTTAAATCAAAAAATTATTTGTCTCAAGTAAATATTCATTTGATAAGAGACAAGTAATCGGTTATTTGAATCAAATAAATTTTTCTTCACTGTACTAATTTACGTTTTTGCTTATTTTTATTTTCACCCTGGGATTGATAATTATTACCACTTATTGTGCATTTAATTCAATAATGAAACATTAATGGGAATTATTTTAACCTTGTATGAAAAAGACATATAATAATTATAGAAAACACATATTTGAGTAATTTTCCCTTAATTCATCCGAATATCGTATATTAATTTGACATTAATTTGATTTTCATTGTATAATATTGTTTTTCCTTTTCGATCTACCCTAGACCTCAATATTTGAAGAGTTTTAATTTAATGGAATGGTATCTAGAACAAGAAATTGTCTTTAGTTGACCAATCGCACTCCAATCGCGTATCATTTGTTTGCTTGAAGCTTATAATGCTTTAATAATAAAGAAAAACATGAAACAACAGAGATAGACATGTTTCGATTTGTATAAAATGCAGAGACGAAATTTTTCCTCTTCGAATTTAATATAGTTATCAAGGTCATAGTTGTTAAATTTGTCAATTGAAATTGTGTCCTTTTGAAAATAGCAACGTCATAATATATAAATAATAATTTCTATGTAACTTTTTTAAAGTATGGTATATGTTACATTAATTTCAAAAATTGGTTCATTCGTTACCTTCGTGGGGTTTCCATCGTGTAGCTCACCTAAAGATGGCCTTTTTGCTCGTCTACTTAATCTACAAATACATAAACAATTTTTTCAAATAATAATTCAAATTGAAAATCTATTATTTAAAATTTTTTAATTTTAATGTAAAATCTATTACTTAAAATTTTTTTATTTATTATTTAAAATCTATAAATCTTGAAATTTTCAATTACCTATAGTGATCCAGTCGTGGGACGACGTCCCATAATCCATTGACATTTAATGTCATGGTGTTTCTTTTACCGTGATAATCATTAGCTTCAATATCGCCGCCAACTTTGTTTAGAAATCGTCCATCCATTCCTCCAATTCTAAAAGGAATTTAATAAATAATTATTTAAAAAAAAAAATTGTTTCAGTTTTCACTGACATTTATATACGTTTTCTTTACATTAAAAATAAAATTTATTTGATTCAAATATAACCGATTACTTGCGTCTATTATCAAATAAATTGCAACTGAATCAACAATTTTTTTTATTTGAATCAAATACGATTTAATTGACTCGAATAAAATTTATTTGAATCAAATATCATTTAATTGACTCAAAATTTATTTGAATCAAATACCATTTAATTGACTCAAATAAAATTTATTTGATACAAATAAATACTAATATAATAGTCAATAATATTGATAATAGTCAAGTAATTAATTATTTCAAGCCAAATAAATTTTTTTCTGAGTGAATTAAATATTTTACTTTAGTCAATTATTTGTTTATTATAGTTTTTTTGTTATTATTTGTTATTATTATTTATTTGTCTCAAATATTTATTTGTTTCAAATATTTTTTTGTTTACTTTAGACAATTATTTGTTTATTATAATTTTTTTGTTATTATTTGTTATTATTCATTTGTTTCAAATAATTATATAGAGGAACGATTGAATTCTTCAGTTGTTGATATTTAATTCCAAATAGAATACAATTTGTAACTAATTAACTAATTTTTTTTTTATTTTTAATTATTTAAAACACTATTCGTGTTCATTTTAATATCCACATTTAAAAAAAAGCAATAAAAAGACAACTAAATTCTTCCAATTTTGTGCTAATAAGAAAATTCCGAATTTCGATTTATTTTGAAAAGAAGATAATGATCTTAAATAATTTTTTATATATAGGGTAGATTCGAATCAAAGCGGCTAATTTGAAATTTCAAGTTTTTCGATTGCCCCTATTTCGAAATAAAGGAATTATTATTTAAATAAATGAGGAAAATAGTTAATTGTAGATTTTTATTGGACCTTTTTTTTCAAACTGGAAATGTACTTTGCGATAAAAGAGAGTAAAGACAATAATTTCTTTTTCTTCTAATACTTAAGGAGTAGGGTGTGTCCATTAAGACTACTTCTGCCCTAAAGGCTGCGAAAACAAACCCCCCTCTTATACATATGTCGTAGCAACCCTCCTGTACAACATGTATATTTCATCCTCCCGAGACACTTTTATTAAGATAACTTTTACGAGAGTTGTTGTTCAATTAATTAATGAAATGTTTTTCATTCCTCTGAATCTCTATTTCAATAAATTTTTAAATTTAAAGAAAAAAATATATAATAAATATTGTAATAACAACGGTAATGATTGTTATAATAATGTTAATAATAATAATAATAATAATAATAATAATAAATATTCATTTCTATCAAATAAATTTTACTTCAGTCAATATTAAATGGTATTTGATTCAAATACAGAAATTATTGATTCAAATAAAAAAATTATTTCGTTCAATTATTATTTCTATCAAATAAATTTTACTTGAGTCAATTAAATGGTATTTGATTCAAATACAGAAATTATTGATTCAATTAAAGTTTAATTGATTCAAATAAAAAAATTATTTCGTTCAATTATTATTTCTATCAAATAAATTTTACTTGAGTCAATTAAATAATATTTGATTCAAATACAGAAATTATTGAATTAATTTCGTTTTATATTTGATTTGACGAAAAATTATTTGATTCAAGTAAATAATTATTTATTTGATAATAGTTACAAGTAATTGATTATTTGAATCAAGTAAATTTTTTTTTCAGTGTAATAATAATAATTACAATAAATGAAAAGTAATGCACTAAGTTTATAAATTAAAAAAAAAAAAATATTTGTAATTAGTCTATGAATGACATAAAAAGTGAAGCTGTAAATAATTATTTTTACGACTACTGATTTATTTTGTTTTTTTCTGATGAATTTACCTTTAACAATTACTATGATTTGAAAATTAAAAGTTTGTTACTTAAATACTCTTTCGGTTATACTTGTAAATTACATAAATTATCATTCTTCAATAACCATTCATCAATGCAAGCATTTATTTATTTTTTATTTTTTTTCTCTAAAAGACATTCTTCGTTTTCTTAGGCTATTATGTCATAAAAATGGAAGGATTTTTTTGCACATTTATTACAATTTACATGTTTTCATGTGCAACCTTAAAATTCAAGTTTAAAATTATTTTTAGTTAAATTGACCTCTATAGTTTTTTAAACAACCTTGTCCTGAATAGTACCATAATTCTAAAGAGATTCAAGAAACATTTTGATTCCAAACACACTTTTCCATGAATGGATAAATAAATATTAACAAATGTTTCTTCTTTTCAATTTTTTTTTTTTTTGCAATTTATCGAAGAGTGGAATTAAAATTTTTTTTGTTCCTGAGAAATTATTTTTATTAATTTTCCAAGGTCGAAAATAGTTTTCCATGAAGCCATCCATGTTCATCTCGGTTACTGTCTCTTTAATCAATGAGAGGTTTCGTGAAAGTGCTTTTCCATTAAATGGCACACGGATAATACATGCACAGTTATACTATAAATGAAATTTCTGAAGCAATACATTTTTGGCACCGAGCCCACATAACTGATATATACACGAACTTTACAAAACTTGGCAATTTCATTAATTCATTCTCGTAGGAAACTTGAACTTGAACTCATCGTACAATAAGATTCGAAAATCTCATCTTTTGCCATCCAAGGGAATCATAATAAAAAAATTCTAAAATTAATCCAGATTTTTTATTTTATTTTAACTACTACTTCAAATGAATATCTCGATTAATTTTATCATGAAAATTAAAAAAATAATAATAATAATAATTTAGTTCTTTGTTTTTATTTTAAAAACATTTTCAATGTTGATGTGTATATGTATACATGGTGTAGATAACAAATCAATTGATTAGATGAATCAGTTAAGAGTGAATCCCGTGTTTGTTATTTGTAGTAATTGTTATCATTATTATACAATTTAATTCCGCGTGTTTTTTATTATCATCATCGAAATAACTTACATTCTTTTTGTTATGGAAAGAAAAAATTCCATTCGTATCAGAAATATGACTATATAAAAAATTGTCACATTTTACGTTCAATACAAGATTGGCTTAATTATTATCTGTTCTTCTTTTCTTTGATGTCATTTGTTTCGGCAAAAATTTCACAACACAAAAAGTTAATTGTTTCTAGTTTAAACGACTTTCATTCTTATACGTGAATTAAAAACCATAAGGCTATCACTTTATTCAATTTTATACATTTTATATCACCGAACATGTGTTATCACACACGGAGATGAAATTTCTATATTTAAAAATTACACCTTAAGAACGTGAAAAAGTCAAAAACAAAAAAGTTATTTCTTAACTTCTTCCCTATGTAATTATAATGTACATTCTGGAAAAAAATTTATTTTATTCAATTAATATATCACTTGATTATTGTCAAATAAATATTTATTTGAATCTCGATTTGAATCAAATAAATATGTATTTGAATCTCGATTTGAATCAAATATTTATTCGAATCTCGATTTGAATCAAATAAATATTTTTTTGAATCTCGATTTGAATCAAATAAATTTTTCTTCACTGTAATATATAATTATTAAATGTATTTTCAATAGGGAAAAATTTGGAAAATGGCAGTTTGTTTTTGGTACATCAGTAAAAGGAAAATCTTACTTTAAGATAAGACTGAAATTAATTGAGTCATCTCAGTAATTTTGATCTTAATTTAAATCGAAAATTTTTATATATGACAATAAAATGTTTGTAAATCTAAATTTATGGAGAATGTACAAGATCTTAATTTAAGACTTAAATTATATATATACCTCAAAATAAGACTCCTTTTTTTACTTAAAATAAGATTTTCTTTTTCCTATGTACATATTATAGTGAAGTGCAGAGTTCTAATTTTTATCAGTTTCCTTCTATTCTTTACGCAAAAGTGTGGTGAAAGAAATGAACTTTTATAGCCCTTTTTATGTCAGATTTCTTTATTAATTTAATGAAAAAGTATATAATCTAATTTAATAAAGCTTATAGCAAAAAGTTTCGATATCAAGTCATAAAAAGGGAAGATTTAATTAAATATATCTTATAAAGTGTATTAGTATTCATATAATACTTTTTCTTAAGTTGTTATTATTACTATTATTATAATTATTAGTATTATAATTATTAAATTATTATTAATATAATTAATATTATTATTATTATTATTATTATTATTATTATTATTATTATTATTATTATTATCATTATCAATTAACATTATTATTAATATTATTACTTTCTTGTTTTTACTATTATTACCATTATTATCATATTTTGTTTTTATTATTTTATAAATAATTATTTCTGTATATATATTTTTTTTTCGTTAAAAATTCCATACATTTTGGATTTTATGTTTTTCGGATGAACTATAAAATAAACATTTGAAAGCAAAACCTCATTGAAATATATATATTTCAGTAATATTTGAATATTTGCCAAAATATTTTTAATACGAATTCATTTCGTAAATATATAATTATAAATTTAATAAATTCTTTATAAGCATAGGTGAAATGAAACATAGAATTTATTTATAATTTATAGTTTTGTTGACATATTATTTAATCACTAAAATTTTTGCTATACATTCTGTTTGAAAATTTATTTTATTAAAAATTAAAAAATTCCTCTAAAAAAAAAAAGAAATTAAAGTTTTTCTCCTATAATTCATGAATTTTAAATGAGAAGATTTGGTTATTTCACTACTTTCTGGAGTATATATTGATACAAGAGTTTCCGTTTTTGAAGTATATCGGTTTTTGGCCTAGTGCAAATAAATCGCTAAACGCTTTTAGTTTCGAAATTACTAATGTGATATTTATTCGTTTCCATTCTATCAATATATATATAACTATGTGGGGGATGCAAAAATAATGATCCGTCTTATGAGTCGGAAATTCTTTTTATTTGCTAATTTTTGATAAAAAGTTAATTGAATAATTCATCTTTTACTTTCAAATATATTGCGAACGCTAATAAATATCAATTGTATATATTTTCTTTTTCTCGTGTTGGCCCAAAGAAACATCCAAAATAAAAATCTGTTATCAGGACGACTGCGCTTTTTATATATTTCTTCATATACTAATAAGAAAAAGTTTTCCCCTATTTTATTACATCTCTTTTCTTATTATTAGAAAGATATTTCTGAAAAATTTTTTCTTTTTACAAAATTTTATTCTGGTTTTTAGTTTTTAAAATATTTTTGTACAACTTCAAAACAATTTTTTTTTCTTCTGTTTCTTCTTTTTCTCATTATTATTATTATCATTATTATTATTTATTATTATTTATTATTATTTAATAATAAATTTG
>JUFY01023307.1:0-13703 GCA_001855655.1 Leptopilina clavipes | reverse complement strand
TTTCTGTCAAAGAAATCGTTTAGTAGGCTCTGAGACAAATATACTTTTTTTTAACTCAAATGAATTATATTTGGTTCAAATGAAACATTTCTCAGGGTGTAAAATTCTGCGTTGCTTAGAACTGCGTCAGTTAGAACTGCGCAAAGTGTATAAAAATAATCGTCAAAGCAAATAACGAGATCATTATTCAAACAAGAGTGTTTGTTTTCTTTTTTACTGAAGAGGATTTTTGCAATTGCCTAAATCCTCCGGGATGGAAAAAGTAAAAATGGATGTATGATTGTCGAGAGAGAGAGAGAGAGAGAGAGAGAGAGACGGAGACGGAGTAGAGTTATTGCGGATATTACCAGCGCGCGTGGTTGAATTCTGTACCTCCTGCGGAAATGTGTTTTTACCTCTCTTGAAAAAAATCTTTCTCTCAATTCTCTAAGCGAAGAATTAAAAATGACTCTATCAGAAACATTTCCCTTTTCTCTATATTGCTTATTAGATAACAAGTTTCCTTATTTTTACACATGTGGTAGAGAAACCTAAATAGTAAACAAGCTGAAATGAATTCAATATATGTTTAATTATCCCCAGAGGGGAAAATAATTACAACGTTAGAAAACGTTACTGGGCAATATTCACCAAATATTGCCGCAATATGGACTGTGCTTAATAACACGAAAGCAAGGATTTTGAATTTCGCTTGCGTTATTTCCGCTCAAAAGAGTCCCAATGGTATATACGCCGGAAGATATACGAATGAATGTTATCCGCTGGGAGCTATGGTTACATCTAAGCAAGGCAATATTAGTTTTCTAGCCAAGCTTGGCTCCACGAGTATATTCTGATACACTTCTGGACCTAACCCAAGTGCCAAGACACTCAACCAGTGTCTGTTTTCACCTCAGTTCTGATTTTCTAGGTAATAACTTGCCGTATTATGATAACTTGAGCGAAATATTATACTTGTGTGGATTTAATATAATAAATTTTCATATTCTCGAGTAATTAAAAAGTTAGATAATCAAATCTTTTGTTATTATATATTATTATCTGGTTTTTAATAAATAAGGATAATCTTGATGAAATTTCAACTTTTTTTTTGATATAAGGGATTGGATTTTTCATGTCATGAGAAAAATATATATCTACAACAAAAAGATATCGATTTCTTGTCTCGGAGCTGAAAATGTAATACTCTCGCGTCATTTTCCACATTGGACTCTATCAAAACCTTATCTTACACTACATAGTTCTTTTTCAGACAAGATTTTTCTACTTTCAAGTTTCATATTACGGTAATTTGAAAAAAAAAAAAAATTTGTTCATAACTTAGATCATATTTCATACTTCTAATTCCCTCTTGGAAAATATTAAACAAAAACTGCCCACTGGAAATTTCGTTGGACATTTATAAAATTTCCGACTATTTGCGATCGAAATTTTAATGCAAATGGAAATGGATTTTTTATAGGACATGGAAGCTTACAAGTTATTGTCTGAATAATGACTGACTTAAACTACTGAAATTCAAAATTGATTAAAATTGACCATTCTGTCTGACTAAATCAAACTCTTACTACTGACTATGAGACGAAGATAGGTATATTAAAATTTAAACTATCATGTCTGACTAAAGACTGACTTATGCTACTGATATTTGACTTATACTACTGAATTCCAAAATTGCTTTTAAGTGAACGTTCTTTTCTGACTGAAGACTGACTTGTACTACTGAAATTTAAAATTGCTTAAAATAGAACGTTTCGTTTGACTGAAGACTTACTTATACTACTGAATTCCAAAATTGATTACAATTTAACGTTTCGTCTGATTAAAGACTGACTTATACTACTAAATTCTAAAATTGATTTACATTTAACGTTTTTTCTGACTAAAAACTGACTTATACTACTGAAATCATAATTGTTTAAAAATGAACGTTTTCTCTGACTAAAGACTGACTTTAACTACTGATATTTAAAATTAGTTGTTTTGTCTGACTTAAACATGCTTTTACTACTGAGACGAAGGTTTAAAATTATGTCTGACTAAAGACTGACTTATACTCCTGAGAAAGAAGATTTTTATTATATCTGACTAAATACCAACTTATTCTACTGATACAAAGATTCCAAGTTTTTCCGTCTGACTTAAGGTTGACTTATACTACTGATATTTAACATTGTTTAAAATTTACCATTTTGTCTGACCTTAAAATGACTGTTACTACTGATTTAAAGATTTATGATGATAATAAATATATTTGTCGATAAACATCGTCTTTATTTATTTTAATATTTATGATGTCTGACTAAATGTAAATACTGACTTATACTACTTACTAATATTAAATTAACAAGTGGTCGTTTTATATGATTAGAGTCGTCCACATTGATCCAATGTTTATTGAATTCAAGTATAGTTTTAACACTCACAAACTCGGCACAATATTTAGCCATGCAATATTTTACAAGAAAAAATCAATTATTCACTATTCATTTATGTCAAGATGATGAATCAATAATGAAATTATCCTATTTTCAAACTGAACTTCAAATGCATATTAAAGTGACTTATAATTCCGTTAATTTGACAACAATGTGACGTTAAATAATGTCCGGATACACTTCTTGTTTCTCGTAATTAGTAAAGAATATGCTAATTTACATTTACTATGCACATATAATAAGCAGTCTACGTCAGTCTTGAAATCATACACAGTAATATTTAAATGACAGTAATTTATGATTGAATTAACAATGTTTTTTTTTCTTTAATGAGAATAATTCCCTGACGAGTTGACATGAGATGATATTTATCGACAAACAACTTTGACTAAATTAAATACAAAAAAGGAGAAATTAAATTTACCCCAATAGACAAAATTCCACAAAATTGGTGACAATTTCTAAACAAATTTTTCCATTTTATTTTTCTAATTTTTTTTCACTTTTCTATTGATGGGAATTTTTTTCTTTTTGCTAGATTTTTCAGGGGGGGGGAAGGGGGTTTAAAAATACTTAATTGGTTGCAGTTAGGAGGAGGAAGAAAAATAGAATATTGCATAAGAGAAGCGTTTTCACATTGGAAGGTTTTATGGATGCCAATTAAGGATCACCGGTGATCTCTTCGAATGAAGGTTAAAAGCGAAATGGCACATGACTGGAAACAATTTTGCCTTCGCGAATAAACGGAACACTTGGTGAGAGGAGGAGAGGAGAGGATGAGGGGAGGGTTGAGAAGTGAGCGAATAGGAAGGATTCGGTGATTAGCGTAGCTGACGCCATTGGGCTGCTAAGTAGCGTTTAATTGAACGCTCCATTCGAGTTCGTTAGCACCGTGCGCGCAATTATAGCATCCTACCTGGCTATCCATTACGAAGAGTTTAATTATAATTACTCCGTAACGCGATATTGGTGCTTATCAAACTTCGACGATACATAAACATTGTCGGGTTAATACCACCTAAAGAAAAATAGATTCAAGAACTGCACTCTCGGTTGTTTATATCAATTTTCCTTACGATGCACAATTGTTTGCGATTTATACTTCCTTAAATAATAAATTATCATTGAAGCAATTACACATTCAAGTATTATAACAGTTCAAGTAAACTGAAACAAAAAAAAAAACATAATAATAAAAAAAATAAACCAATAATTTAAAAATGTGTACAAAAAAATAAATAGAAAATAAATTCAATATGCAAAAATTTATCTTAATTAGAGAAGAAAAAATTGAATTGACGATTATTGAAAATTTTGCAAAGAAATTTTTCACTATAATCGGCAAATAGTGCTGATTACATCTTATCGCCGTTCGCCAGACAGTGCAAACGCAGTCAGCGCTGCTGCTTATCGACCTTCATTTATAGCTTTTTGCTCAGCAACCGTGCCATGCATAATAGGTACTATACTTTAATCGTATCAACTCATCATCATATTTTTCTCTTCTCCTTTACAAATCATCAAGGATCTTTTCATATATATATGAAAATGCTAATTATTTTTCATCCCCATAGAAAACCATCCAGCAGTTTTCCAATAATTCGAAGATTTTCAAGAAAGCGTGAAAGATTTTACTGCGAGGAACATTTTATCCTGTCAGCTATGAATGGCGAAATTCTTCGTTGAAGAAAGAAAAACAAGCGAGGCGCGAAAAATAATATAGAGATATGAAGTAAAACGAAGGAATCAAATATAAACCGCTAGGTAAGAGTATTTTAAATCAGGACATTTTTAATGAATATCGATTTCTTTCCAGCTCGGAGGACAATATTTTTACAAAAAGGGAAATATAATTTTAAATATTTTTTTCTATGTATAAAAATGAAGAATTTATCGCAAAAAAAATCCGTGCGCTATGGCTGATAGACGATAAATGAGAGACAGAGTGAAAGGCGCAGGGTATTTATACAGAAGCAACAGTGCTTGGGAGGGGATGACAAATCTGCGCAAGCGCCACTCCCAGAGTCGCAGTAGACACAAATTTCCCAAAGGGCGGGAAATTCAAAAAGTTTTCTTCTTTAATAAGAAAATAATAATAAAAAAAAATAAAAAAAAAATACTTTCACAACAACGTCAACAACAAAGAAATACGTGGAATATTTATCATTGAGTGACTCAGGGAAATTGAAAATTTATCACCAAAGTCCTTTTTAAACTGCTTCTGGAATCCTTTTACAAAATCAATCCCGAATAAGTTAAATAGGTAAATTTCTTCTCTTCCCTTTCCCCTATTTTCGACATGAAACTCGTTCAAGAAGGAAATTAGAAGACCACGGAGCCTCGAACAACGGAAATAAACTGTCGTCCAAAAGGGGCAAAACGAACACGAAAGAAAGAGCGAGTCAGTAAAGCGGGCGTGGTATTAACTATATAAATAACATACAAGTTGTGGCGAACTAAGGAAAAAAAAAAGAAAAGAATAATCTCTCCGCACAAGGTTATTTTGCATTCACTTCTTACATTTGACAAATGTTCAATTCAGTTTCATTAAGAGTAAAAAGCAATAACCAAATTAGAATAACAGAATCTTAATTTAATAATTTATTTCATCTAATATTTCCACTAAGCTAACATTTCGTGCGCAACATTTTTTTTCCTTAACTCGAACTTAAGATTGATTATAAACTAGGGCAGATAAATTTAATAGTCTACAGTAAAGTATCGTAAAGTAGATAAGACTTGTTTTAGAGAGACATAAAGTGGAGGAAAAGAAAAACTTTCGAAAAATTGTAATTAAATACTACTGGGATTTTAAAAATCCTCTTAGTACTATTTTTCCTAATCCTAAAACTATTTTTCTGTAATTTAGAATATAATGAAGTAAACATCAATTATGAATGTTATTATAGACTATTGTACATAATGCTTATTACTACATTGATGAAGAGCTCTCGACTGTGTTTAACTGATAATTATTCCTTTTGGCTCACATAATCCAATTTTAATTATCAGCCAATGTCAATTGAATGTTCAACGGTAATAAAGTTCCAAGGGAATTTGTAATGGTTTAATAATTTCCATTACGTATATATACCGTATCTATATTTGACAAGTGCGTAAAAAATCTCCATTAAAAATGCTAATCAAACATTTTAATTAAATTTAAAATTCGAAACAAAAAAATTTTTTTTTAATTAAAATTTTAAATAAGTAACATTTTAAGTTGATAAGTTGATAAGTTAAAAGATTGAAAAATTGAAAAATTGCTTCAAAGTATTTCCATTAACGGATGATGAAAATCTAATTAAACTATTTTTTCACTATTGCTTAACAACAACAACAACAGAAAAAAAAGAATTCATCAATATTCGTTCTGTGAACCAGTACCAAAAACCAATGCTACGTCGTTTAACGCGGCCAACCACGAATCGATATCCTGTTTAATAGTCGGTTCACTCATGGTTGCAACGGCTAAATAATTCACATCGAAATAGCACAAATCCAGCTGATACTCGCAATAGCTTTCGATTCTCAAATCAAAAACGAAAATTAAACTCCCCAAAAAAAAAGAATGAAAAAGGTTTTGCAAAATGTTCCCATTTTAATTTTACCAAAGAGATATTATTGGATCAAATACCATTAAATTATCAAATATTTATTGACTATGTGTAATGTTCAAATCCATTGTTGATGTTTAATTTTTCCAAATGTATACTTAACCCCTTTAGTTTTAAATTAATTGTGAAGTGAAATAATATTTGCAACAATGTACATTTGTTTTAAATTTCAATATAAACTGTTACGAACATTTTCAACGTCAACCACCTGAGGATTCTTTCATTGACGAGACGAGATGAAATCTATCCGAGGAAATGTCCGAGAGAAGAAATTAACCATTTATTCTAAAAAATATAAAAATTCACTTATTTGTTATTTTTTTTATAATGTGTAATATTGCACTCTATAGGGGTCCAACACGAAATGATTGCGTGCGAAGGAGTTTTTTTTCCCATAAAATCGAGTATTTCTAACCGAATTTTCATTTAGCGTAGAATTTTCAAGTGACAGCGGTGGGATTATTAATATTACACAGTGTAGAAAAATTCCCCAGGCTCATAATTTGAAAATAATATTATTATTATTATTTTTACTATTATTATTATTAGGTGTCATTATAATAATAAAAATTATTATTATTAACAATATACTTTACCGTAATAATTATTATTATTTATATTATTATTAAAAGTATTCGGTATCATTATAATAATAATTATTATTATTATTATTAACAATACAGTTTACCGTACAGGTACAACTGAACGTAATATAATTTCGACGAGTCACTGCTTCTTATATTCTGTCCACAACGTCTCGATTGTGAGCGAATTTTCATGCCATCTAGGCGGAAATTTAGGGAATTATTTCGGCGGGAAATTCAAATTGAATGAACGAACGAAAGTGAACTAAATAAAAATCTCTTGACTATAAGTGCAATATTTAAATTCGAAGCTTGGAAGTAATTTCTACCTTCGCAGTCTTGGGCCAATATTGGCCCAATTCTAGAAACATTGCTCCCGAGATTGGCGAAATTTTCCTAAAATTGTATTTTTCCCCAACGGTTATATTTCAGATATATTTTGCCACCTCGTTTTCCAAACTAGATTTTAAATATAAAATAAAATGTAAAAATAAATTCGCAAAAATAACTTTTATCAGTGTTAATTATTCTCTTTTGAGTTCCTTTATTAATTTTTAATTTCAATGTTCTATTTCAAATCAAAAACCGTTCTCTTGTAAATTAAACGATGTAAAATAAAACGACCTAAAAAAGAATATTATACTGTTTAAATTTTCATATTTCTAGTATTGCAAAATATACTTTTCTCCTGTTGAAATTGATCTGAAATGGAATCATATTCAACATTAATTAAAATTGACATTTCAAATGCTACTAAAATCAGTCAGAAAATATAATCCCCGTCGGGTCACTAATTCTTGTAAAGTTAATTCACCTCGATTGTGAGCAAATTTTCACGCCATCTGGACGAACAGTTAGAGAATTATTTCGGCGGGAAATTCAAAAATGAAGGAAAAATTAAATCTTTTTTCTCCCCTTTGACTAATAATTTAATATTAAATTCGCTGAAATATTTTTCTGGAAAAATTTGAACAATACTTTTTGCGAGCATTAATCTAAAAAATAGGTCACTCTTAAAATGTGAATATTGTCGTTTTTTGAAAGGGAAAATTAAAAATTCCACTTGTCTACGCTGGGGAAAAAAAAGAAGAAAAGGGATTTAATGCGCCCGCTTGCACTAAACTCAAGACTTCAAAACCAAAGAGAGTTGGTAGTATTGGTTTGAATTGCCGGCGGCGGACATGTGGCGTGCAGAAATTGAGAGCCGTAAGACCCGGGACAACTTTGCGAAAGTTTCCTGGAATTTCTGTGCAAATGCCGCGTGGCGCGTCGCTTATTCCAGAAATTGATGCTCCAATGAACCTTATACGAGAAATGGTGTGGGTTTAAGAAGAAGAAGACGAAGAAGAAGAAGACGAAGAAGGAGGAGAAGAAGAGGAAGAAGAAGAAGAAGAAAAAGAAGAAGAGGAAGAAGCTGAGGCTGCTTGAAAGTTCCTTTCTACGGCAAAATTTCGGGTTATATCAAATCTTAGAAGTGCTGTCGTGATATCCATTATGAGATATTAAATCGACATTTATGTCCATCTATAAATTTTCAAATAATCACATGAATTTTTTTTTTACAGATGATTGAATAAAGTGACAGTAATATAAAATCGATGAATGATTAATAAAATTTCTCCTTCACTTCCTGCTAATAGAGGTATAATTTTTTTTTATCGCACAGTAAATAAAAATATTTTCCCTAAAGAATATTTGTATTTCGTTAATAATTTCTTATTTATATAGAATGAAATGAATTTATTGAAAACAAATATTGATGCTCAATTGGAAATTGTTTGTGTTATAAATGAAATGATGTGCAGTTACTTTTACAGCTTTTTTTTACCCCTAACGAAATTGGATTTTTTTTAAAGGATGAATCGAGGTAAAAATTGTAAATAAATAAAAGTATATATACTAGTACAAGCAATCTCTATATAGATAATAAGAATCATATATATATTTCCCCCTTTTTCCAATAGAAAAACTTACGAGCTGTCTTGTTTCGTTTTTATCGAATTTCATATATCGATGCGTAAAGTAATAACGCGAAAGAATAAAATCCCGACTAACCAATTTATAGAGGATAACGAAGAAATGTTGTTAAATGAAATATTGAATAAAAAGGCTATAAATCGTGCCAAAAAATGAAAAAAAAAATATCCCATTATGCAAACTGGAATATTCTTTCATAACGTAAAATGATTTTCTAATAAAAGCAAAAAAAATTTTAGGTGGAGAATTATTTTATAATCGGAAAACACAACAATGGTGCGCATTTGTATAAAAAATGTAGTAGAGGAAAAGATTAATTTTCTTTTGTTCATAGAATAAACAGTGTCTCTTGAATTTTGCCGAGTTATTTTTTTTTTTATTCTCTCTAAGGATTTGCGATAGATGAGAAAACCTTTCAGGAAGCTAAACCACGTTTTAGTCGTTAAATTAAGCCAAATGCCGTACGGCCTGCAAACAAATCGGAGCAACGTTGAAAGCAGAGTCGATTGCCTCTTTGTTGTACGTAGAATTTTCCCTGAGTTCTTCAATAATGGAGAGATCCGGAACTTCGATATCGATTTTCAACGTCACACTATTTTCTTTGTATAATGAGAACTTGCATTCAATTTATTGCATACTTTCTATTTTTCTGATATAAGCGTAGGAAGAAAAAACCGAATTTTTGACGAGAAATCAGTTCTTTAATTTGTATTCACGTAGCAGAAAAATCATATACATCGACTTATATTTTCTGACTAAAATTAATTGCCCCTGAAATGGGAATTTTAATTAAAGAATAATGTATACCACTGATACCTAGTTTTTAAAAATTTATTCTAATTAATGCTATAAAAAAATATTATTCAAATTATTTAAAAATATTCCACCGAATTTAATATTAATTAATAATAGTCAAAGTGGAGAAAAAAGATTTAATTTTCTCCTTCATTTTTGAATCTCCCGCCAAAATAATTCTATGACTGTACGTCCAGATGGCGTGAAAATTCGCTCACAATCGAGATGAATTAACTTTACAAGAATTGGTGATCCGACGGGGATTATATTTTCTGACTGATTTTAGTTGCATTTGAAATGTCAATTTTAAAATATGTTGAATATGATTCCATTTCAGATCAATTTCAACAGGAGAAAAGTATATTTTGCAATACTAGAAATATGAAAATTTAAACAGATTAATATTCGTTTTTAGGTCGTTTTATTTTACATCGTTTAATTTACAAGAGAACGGTTTTTGATTTGAAATAGAACATTGAAATTAAAAATTAATAAAGGAACTCAAAAGAGAATAATTAACACTGATAAAAGTTATTTTTGCGAATTTATTTTTATATTTTATTTTATATTTAAAAACTAGTTTGGAAAACAAGGTGGCAAAATATATCGGAAATATAACCGTTGGGGAAAAATACAATTTTAGGAAAATTTCGCCAATCTCGGGAGCAATGTTACCTGAATTGGGCCAATATTGGCCCAAGACTGCGAAGGTAGAAATTACTTCCAAGCTTCGAATTTAAATATTGCACTTATAGTCAAGAGATTTTTATTTAGTTCACTTTCGTTCATTAAATTTGAATTTCCCGCCGAAATAATTCCCTAAATTTCCGCCTAGATGGCATGGAAATTCGCCCACAATCGAGACGTTGTGGACAGAATATAAGAAACAGTGACTCGTCGAAATTATATTACGTTCAGTTGTACCTGTACAGTAAATTGTTAATAATAATGTATTGTTAATAATAATAATAATTATTATTATAATGATACCGAATACTTAATAATAATATAAATAATAATAATTAAGAAAATATTGCAGTATTTTTGAATTGTGATTCTGGGGAATTTTTTTTCACTGTGTAATATTAATAATCCCACCGCTGTCACTTGAAAATTCTACGCTAAATGAGAATTCGGTTAGAAATACTCTATTTGAAAATTAAATTGTAAAATTGATAAAGTATGAAATTCACGGGATGTGTTGAAAGAAAAAAGGCGATTGCTTTTACGATATCTTTACATGTCAAAGAACCATTAATTTTCAGTGAAACTAGTCGATTTCAAGTAGACGGTTAAACAATTTGTCAGGGACGATGTACCCGCGGAAGTAATGTAAACTGTGTGCATGTACGATAGCGTATCGGACTTTGGCTTATTAGGACGTAAAGAAAAATCACTACAGTCACTGTATCTACCCGCTAATTTCAATCTAGCGTGTTCACTCAAATTGAAAAGTCGATCCATCCTTCTCATTGTCAAAAATATTAACACGCAAAATGCGAATCTTCTCTTATTTTTCTCTTCGCTCTTTAATAATTAAAAATTTTTACCTTAACATTTGTAATTTATTTTTTTTTCTTTATTCCCCCCTAGTAAGCAAACGAGTATCATTTTAGTTTTTCTGCAAAAAAAAGAATTCTTTTTTTCTCTGCATTAACCGTTAAGTCGAAAGTTATGAGCTTACTTTTAAGGTATAATCTCACTAAGTATGTAATTTATTCATAAAAAGAAGTATATCATTCACGAGGGGGAATAAAAAGAAAAATAATTTTTGCTTTTCACAAAAGGTTATTGTAATATTGAAGATAAGCCACATAGTGTAATTGCAGCTAATGAAATGAAAGGTTTTAAAAAAGAAAAATAAGAATGAGAAAACCGCAGCAACTGCAGCTTTTAACGTCTTCCTATCTAGAATTTTTCAATCTCTCGAGTCACTTGTGCGAGAAGTACGAGCTCACGATAGCATAAAATGAATGCCCCCGCATAAGTGTATTCTCGTGTAGATGGTGGTCTGCAAATGTAAGTCACTCGACCTCTCGTGACACTATGGACTTACTTTACAGAAAGAAGGGGGCACAGGTCTATCTCGAATCTTTCAATTTTCTCATTCATTCCTTTAGTGTCACAACTTCGAATTTTACCACTTTACAAATTATCGATACAATTTTTCCTTTTTTTCTTGATAATAAAAACGAAAAGAGAGAAACTACACCTACATCAATTAAATTTTCCGTCCCCTCTTAATTATCCGATTCCGTGTTTACAAAGTCAAAATGGTGAGGGAGTATGATAAGATCCAGCTGACTTGAAAGCACGACCTTAATGTCGACTATATACGATAAAATCGAAGTAGATTCGTGCGTGTGTCGTTAAAATCGAAAAGCCCTTGAAGCACGTGCACGTGATCGCCATTCAATGATGTTCATAACTTCACGGATCGATTTAGCTTTATTAACTTCCCTAGAATGAACTGAAGATATTGTTATTCATTCAACTAAACGAAAAATCATAATTTAAATTAAAAATTCATAAATTTTAGATACGGGAATAAAATAAGTCATTCTAAATCATCAAGCAGTACTCGAGGGTTTACTTTCCGTGAATGAATTGAGTGCCTTTCAGAGTAGTACACCGTCTAAAGATCTCGTTAGAGCTCCGTTCCATAATCTCTTAGTGAAAGTACATAAAAGAGCTTTTCAACTGAAGCGGTAATTGCTTAATTTCTGTCATTACGAACACCTTCTACTTGTCGGTGTATACATATATATGTGAGAAGAAACGGACAATGAAATAAGTTTTGAAAACAGAGGCTAAAAAGAAATCCGTAAAGAGATGACTATATTCAGCTATGGAAATTCAGTGATTTTTTCGGGTGTTCTGCCTCTGGAGGAAGCAATTTTGCTATTCTATGTCGAATGACATGAATCGACATCGACGAAATTCGAATTCGTCGCCAGGGTGTCGTTTGTGTGAAGCTTTGGGTTACTGGATACATCGATGTATCGTTGTCATTCTCTATCACTCTGGGATTTGCCTTGGGGACATTTTCGAATATCACATTTTCCCACCAAGAGATTCAAAGAGGTGGAAAAATTTTCGATACGCAGTAAAATGCGCAATAGATGAGGTATTTCATGTTGAGACTATTTACTGACGAAAGTTTATCCTTGGATTCTTAGAAACTAAATACAAGTATTTCTCCGATATTAAACTAATTATTAATACTGAATTAGTGATACTTTTCTCCCAGCGGGTAAAAAAAATGCAAATGGCCGAATATGAATGTTTCGTGTCTACTCGGGCAGTTTCGTGTCCGATTCGTCCCGCACCCGAGCAGGCACGAACCTCCCCGAACACTGAGTTGCAATTTTCATCCACAGATGGCGCCAGGAGTTCTAATCAGAAACTAAAAGAACAAAAAACAATTTTTTCTTCTTCGCGGTTTTTTTTTTTGTGTAAATATTAATATTAATCTTCTCATTAATATTTTCATTAATCTTCTCATTAATATTTTCATTAATATTTTCACCTGAGTATTCTGAGATAATACTTTAAAACCGATTTTCTAGGAATTAGTGAGTGAAAATTTCCCACAGCACGTGTTAGATTTCAATCCTCATGAAAGAGCTGAGACTATTTAACAATACTGTTAATTAGGAAATTCTGAAAGTTAACTTAAATCTCCAAGGAAATAATTACAAAACACAACACACAATGTGTTATTCTATTTTCCTGCCCGCAAAAGAAACTTTTTTATCAGAACTAACTTTTTAATTCAAATGAATCATCAGAGAAAATTGTTTCTACTATATATATATTTTTTTTTTCACATGAATATATATAAAAAAAAATTTTTATGTAACTTAATAATTGGTATATTTCAATATTGAGAATCTCGGTAATAAAAAAAGGCCAATAATTCCGATATTGATTGTGTAACATATAAAAGCCTTTCAATGGATTTCCGAGCGCGTACGCACACTACTAAAACTTCTCTATTATACTTCGTGTAATATATAGTATATATATGAATATATTTAGAGTATAGAGTTATGTATATATATATGTCCCAGGATATAGAGTTTATTACGCCAGGCTGAATTTAAACTATTTCTTCGTTTGCTAATTATATTCCTCATTTTGCTAAATATATATGGAAAAAAATATTTCCGTATATTCTTTAGAAAAAATTAGAAAAATATACAATTAACCTCGGGTTTTAAAACCCTGAATGCAAAATTGAACCTATTATTAATAATATAATAATAATAATAATAATAATAATAATAATA
>JUFY01023306.1:12099-29717 GCA_001855655.1 Leptopilina clavipes | reverse complement strand
ATATCTTTTGTCCCCTTTTTGTCCCCTTTTTCAGAAAAAAAATTCCCCTTTTCCCCTTTTTTGAGGATAAAAGGTACTGTGATGCCTGAATTTTGTATAAAGTTGAATATTAAAAAAATTTTTTCTTAGTGTATTTTTATTAGACAAATTCGAAATAGTGATTTGGAACATTCATCCGTCTTTATTATTTTTTAAATTTTATTTTTAACATTGTTTTGTTACCAAGTTGAAGTCCACAACGTTTATCATCAATGATTAAAAAAAAGTAAATATTTTTTGACAATTTATCATCAATGATTAAAAAAAATAATAAATATTTTTTGAAAGCGAAAAATAATATTTATTGTCTAAAAATTTTTTTTTCACAGTTGTTGATTAAAAAAAATTTAGAAGAAATTTTATTTTGATAAAAATTAACAGAAAAATATAATAGAAAAATATTTTTTTTTTAAATCGTTGATCATAAACGTTGTGAATTTCAAAATCGTATTTTGTTTTTGGAAAAAAGTTCTTGCATGCCATAGATTTTTATTGTTACTATGGAGACATTTTTTATCCTTTTTGTCTAACGAGTGATAAATGTTTTCAGATCTATCTCGCTGAAAGTGAATAAGGACAAGACGTGGCGGATTCGGTGACCCCTTGGCTGTGATACGAAGCAGATAGCTAGATAAGACAACAGGAGAGAGAAAGTGAGAGAGAGAGAGAGTGAGAGATGCGTGAATATAAGATAGTGGTACTGGGCAGCGGAGGTGTTGGTAAATCTGCCCTCACTGTCCAATTCGTACAAGGAATTTTCGTCGAAAAATACGATCCAACCATAGAAGACAGTTACCGTAAGCAAGTTGAGGTCGATGGACAGCAATGCATGCTGGAAATTCTAGACACAGCCGGAACGGTCAGTCCTTACTTCAACTTGATTTATCATGTCCTTTTTTTCTTGCTTTGATTGCACACCTTGCAAAAATCTTTTCACTCATCTCAACGCGCCTTCTATGACACGAGAAATACTTTTTTATACTTTCAGAAACAACTTTTTTCTGTTCTCTAGTAGATTGACTACTTTCGAGGAATATTGATACAATTATTTTCCATGACAGTTTCCATTTTCCATTAATTAGTCAAATTAATAAAATAAAATAAACTACTGATTAATTTTGTTTACTGTAAATTATAATTTTTGTCAGGAAAGTAGAAAACTAAAATAATATTTACTAGAGACAGTTTTAGAGATGATGATGACAGTATAAATGAGTAAAATTTAATAAGAAGGAAAAGGTTAATGCAATTCTCGCGCTTGGATAAGTATTAAAAGACACTTTTTTTCTGTAATATTTACTTCTTAGTTATTTTGATATTGTCGAGAGAAAAATGTGATATTGTCATTAATTATGTTTCTTCTTTTGATAGGAACAATTCACAGCCATGAGGGACCTTTATATGAAAAATGGCCAAGGCTTTGTATTGGTGTATTCGATAACGGCACAGTCAACGTTTAACGACCTCCAAGACTTGAGGGAACAAATCCTGCGGGTAAAAGACACGGATGATGTGCCAATGGTGTTGGTAGGAAACAAATGTGATTTGGAAGATGAGAGGGTAGTGGGCAAAGACCAGGGCGTCAACCTTGCTCGGCAATTCAATTGCGCCTTCATGGAGACTTCTGCCAAAGCCAAAATTAATGTTGTTGATGTAAGCAGATCGTAATTTACTTTTAATTCCTTAATAAGATTCAAAACACGTTCTTCCATTATTCGTCGACTCAATTACGTTTCGTGAGATTTTATTTTCTCCTATTTTTATATTTACGACCAGAGAAATTATTTATTTTGAAAAATTGTAACACTTTCTCATGCTTGACAAAATATGTATTAAGTTTCATTATGTTTGCATTCGAATTTAATTATTTAAATTCTATTTCTATTTAATACAGGTACTTATTGGCATTTTTATTTAATTTTTTTAAAACATATCTCTAATTATTGTATTATTTAATTTCCATTAAAATCATTTTTTTTCAAATCTTTACATTATTATTTTATTTTTTTTAGATCTTTTACGACCTGGTGCGACAAATCAACAAAAAATCGCCGGAGAAGAAGATAAAGCAGAAAAAGAAATCGGTGTGCCTACTGTTGTAAAGTAGTAATGGCCTAGGCCATATTCTCTCGCGAAATAATCTGAAGGAGATACCAGTGGTTGGTGAGGGTAAATGCAAAAATAAAAAAAAACAAGAGGATAATTAGTGAAAGAAAAAAAAAACCGCAAAGCAGAGTAAAAAGGGGTCTGATAACGAATTAAAAGATGAATAACAATTGATAGGGGGGGTGGGAGGGGAAGGGTAAAAAAGCGTATGATGGCTGTAAAGCAAGAATAGACGACTATAAGAGAATAATGAAACGAGAGGGTTGAATATTATTGTATATACGTTAGTCCCGGGGTGGTTTAACCTGGCAGGCGCAAACAACTGCGCACAAAATGTAAAACTGACCCCGAGACACTCGATTATCACTGTAGGAGTTTTGCATTAAAGAAGAAAAAAAAAGATGATTAATTAATATTATATATATTTAGGAGAAAAAAAGAGGAGAAATAAAATGTTTGGATGTGCGCGTGCGTTGGCTCACCAGACCCATGAAATTGTTCGCCGCGCACCTCTCTTATATATAATATAATAATTATACATAGACGATACATACATTGATGATGATGATGATTATTATTATTAATTAATTAATCATTATTGTTATTATTATTATCGATGCATCAAAATATTCATAAGTTTTCAACCGTTTGTTTCTCAAAATAAATATGTTTTTTTTCTATATCTCTTCAATATTAAAGCAAAATAATAAAAATTGAGTAAATGTTACTAAAGCGGTTGATCTCTCTTCCCTTATTAAAAAAAATATAATAAGATCTACAGAAAATCAAGTTTCGTCGATGTTTTAGATCTGAATTTACGAACTTTATTAGTGGCATATTCAGGAAAGTACTTTTTATGATGTATGTTTTTTAAATATCATATATTATACGTTTTTTGAAATATAATAAATGTTTTTAGGCAAAAAAAAAATGATGAAAAATGAACAGAAAAGAACAATTCTTTCTACGAATTTTAATTTGTACTGCGTGACACATCAAGCTGGACACTATATATAAATATATATATATATATATATAACCTGTAGAAGATTCTTCGTCGATATTCGACGGAAGTTCTTTTTTTTTTTATTGTGCAAGAGAAAATTGATCTTTTCACTTGTTTAATGCGCGCGAGCACCACACTCTTTCTAATAAAATGCATCATTACACTGCAAAATTCGTGAATAATTGACTATTTAAGTATTTCTGTTTAATTACCTAAAAATATTTTTGTTTTAATTCAGTTTTACTTATAGTCATATCACACGTTCTTTTTATATTTACTGGGAATTTTTTTTCCTTTTTTTTCCACAAACTTAAACAGGTCAAAATATTTATAATGCAATTTTGACTTGGTTAAGTTTGTAGGTATTTTTTTTTTTAAAGAAAAAATTTTCATAGAAAATTGTTTTGAAATATTATATAATTATATTTACTGTTTGAAGATTCATTCGCACTCTTAATTCTATTTGCAAACATTTTACTATCTATTCTTGATATCCATTTCACACATTTTTACTACCAATTCTTGTTTCTATTTTTCACACATTTGCTACTTATTTACATTATTTCGTTTTCTTCTTGTTTGTTAAACTTCGCTTTATTGTAAGCGTAATTTTTTTTCGTATTTCTTTAAAAAGACTAGACTATTCACTGTTTCCGAGGGCTTGTCATCATAAAGTCTCTTTCCGGAAGTGACACTCTGTATTGAGAGATAATGGAATATTTTCGATTTTTAATTTCTTCGATGAAACGTTGAAAACAAAAAATCTTGAGATTGTTGAAATTTTCAAAAATTCTGTTGATTATTGAGAGGAAAAAAATTGTTGGAGAATTGTAAAAATTTTGTCTTCTTCGTTTCTTTCTTAAATTGATTTCTTTTTTCTTGTATTTGAGATTTGTAAAAATTACTCTGTTATGGCTGTGTTGTAAAGAAATTTTGTGGATGAGATTTTTTATTGTATCTTTTGTGCTTTTTCTCTTTATCAAAGAAGTTTGTCTCCTTTTATATTCTTTACTGGTTGGCTTCTTCGTTTCAAATGCAAAAGATTTGATTAAAATGGAGAAAATTTTTTTAAAAAAATTGAGAGACAATAAAAAGAGTGAATCCACTGATATAAATTGAAGACATCTGATTAGATGATCCACTGGTAACATTGCAACAAATGTGTGTCGCTTCATACACAACACTAGGATAGTAATCATTCCAAAAAGCCAGTGCCTTATAATCAATGATCTTCAAATCGCTCATCTCGGATTTAATATCCTTGATTATTAAAAGTCCAGGATTTCGCTCGGTATACGGATCCCATTTGACAGTCGGCAATGATGGATTGCCAGTGCGGGCAAAATTCGCCAACATTGCCATCATACTCTCGGCCATTTTTTTGTCAGCCGGATTCCATTGAATATTGGTGTTGATCGAGTAGGGTAGACCCCAAACAAATGGAAGTTCAAACATATGCGGTACTCCGGCCCATTTTGGAACATCGCGTGACACCACTTCCGTTTTTGGACGATAGTCAAATCGGTAAACGTAGGTTTCTTCCTGTTTTGCTATTTTGCCCGCCAAGAATGTCAAACCTGCGGCATATTTCTTCTCCGTTTGCATATCGAGAAATCGATCTCGTAATATTGTTTGATCTTTGGTTGGTGGATGTGGTTTGTAATAAAACAGAACAGCTTCGGAGACAATTTCCGGTTTTGATTGACAAGTATCATTCTCGTCTGGTGATCCGACTTCCGTTTCGATTTCATATCTGATCATTTCTTCAAATTTATTTAAATTCAATCGACCGTCGACATTTTCACTGCCGATTGATTCAATGTAACTTAGAGCTTGCTCGTTATTCGTGAATCCGGTTATAATGGGAACTGCCGTGAAACTGCCAGTCTCTAATAATTCCTTTGGATCCTTGGGCAAAAATGGATCGGAGGAATTGTTTGTATCGATGTCGATAATAGGACCCCATGTTTCTATGTCTTTTAAAAATTTCAATAAATCTTGGTCCTTTTGTCGACGCAGGCATATCATAAGATCGGCAGTTGGATATCGATTGCAACCGAATTTTTCTGTTATGAAATCGACTATCGGTGCTTCCTGATCGGGTGTTCGTACGGAACCAATTGCATCGCCACTGATGATGATAGCTTTCGTGAATTTCCCACGACTCAGGGGACTTAAAATGTGGAGGCCAACGCTGATTGCCCCAGCGCTATGACCAATGATCGCAATATTTGACGCAGCTCCATCGAAGAGTTCTATGTTGTTTTTCACCCAATCGAGTGCCGCTATCTGGTCCCGCATTCCATAATTTCCAGGCGCTTCCCCATCCATTGTTGTGAAGAAGCCAAAGACATTGAGACGATAGGCGACCGTCACGACTATTACCTGTGAAATAAAAATGGAATTTATTTCATGATAATAATATTAATAATAGAAAAATTTTAAAATCGACTTTTCTATCAAATTGTGGAAAATAAGGAAAATTAGAAAATAAAAATATGCTGCCTCGTAGATGTAATTATTAGATAAAGAAAAATTATGTAAATAAAAATTACAAGTCATTCGGATTTAAGTAATCTCGACATTAAGGGAAGCAGATTTTCAGGGGGAAATTTTTAAATTGTAAAAAATTGTCAATTTAATAAAAAAAATCGTTCTTATTTTATATCAAGAAGTTAAAGATTTGAATTGAAACTTTTATTTCACTGTTTTTCTTCATTTCTGATGCTAATTGAAATTGCTTAGAAAAAGATTAACATAAATGAGGCATGTAATACCTCTTATACACTGTTTATGCAATCTCTTGTAAATGCGTTCACTGACTTCCTTTCTTTTTTTTCTTCTCTTAATAGTCTCTGCCCTACTTCAAAGTAACTTCGCTATTCTTTTGCGTCCTTGTAAAAAATATAAAATTATAAAATTAAAAAATGAAAGGAATTTGTGATAATAAAATTGAAGGAATTTTGAAAAATATTTCTCAATTGTGAACAATTAAAACTCAAATTGGAATTTTATGGTTAAAAACAATATGAAAACAGGGGGAAATTTTCAATTCAAATCAATTAAAACAAAGTGTGAAAAAAAGTTTCCCAAAAAAAAAGGATAAATAGAAATGAAGAGAATAATTGAAAATGGAAAAATTCGTGACTAAATGAAATAAAAAAAAAAAGAGGTACGTTAACGGCGTAAAAAAAACTAAAAATAAAATTCAATCAGCAGAAAAGTCGATAGGTTTGATTAACAAGAAGCGATTTCGTGTGTCGTGAAAATATTCGCGAGATGTTGACTACAAGGTCAGACGGTGACCTTGCATATCATTCGAAATGCATTGACATGCCCTTTGTAATTTTTTTATACTTAATGACACGTAATCGACATTCGACAAGAATTCATTGTAAACTCCAGTAAGAGACCGTGAAAGAATTAAGTACTATGATCTTGACCTTTTGCTTGGTGACGAAAACTGATGCATCCCAAATTGCTGGTGTTCCCGTATTAAAATCTCCACTGTGAAACCACACAATTACTGGCCATCCATCGGGAGGTCGTGTTCCTGAATTAATTAAATATTATTAATTTATTAATCAATTTACTAAAACAAACATAATTAAATTATTTATCTTTATGCTATAAAACACCATTATTGAACCAAACATGTGGTTGTATTTCGGAAAATTATTTTTTCAAATTAAAACAAATTTTGTATGGTTAACATAATTTTATTTTAGAGTTGAAGCAACAAAATGTTTGGTTGATTGAATTAAAGTGTTTTTTTGGATATATGTGATAAAACATCGATTCTAATTTTTTTAATGCACTTTTAAACTGAAATCATAATAATAGGAAACGTGACATGAAACGATAAGCTACTAGGCCACTTAAAATCGCCACTTTTGTCCTTATTATTCAACTATGTATAACAAGAAATTAGAAAACTAAGTGAAGAAAACCTTCGCTTGAATAAACTATGACTCAGCCGGAATTCAAACTGAATAATAATTATTCTTCTGAAGGATACTTAAATCAAATTGATTGATTAGTTTTCTTGTATATTTATGTTGGTTTTTAATTTTAAATTCATGAGGATTTTCGCGAAAGGAGGAAAAGTGTATTATCGAAAGTTTCCCTCATTAAAGGAAACAAAAACATTTCACTCCATCTCATCAGCTTAAATATTAACTCAAAAAAGAAGCAAATTTAAGGAAAAATTTCTCTAAAGTAGGGAAAATTATAAATCTTCTTAAGAAAAAAACGTTTTAGGTGACTGCAGAAAGAAAAATTAAAATCCTTTGTTTTCAAACACGAATGCTTGATGTGCAAATTGAAATTTCATTCGCAGTTCAATGTCCAGAACTTCAAACACGAAATATCACAGATCGAGTTATAAAACTTTTCAAAGTTTGGTTCATTCTTAATTTTTGTTTATGGAAAGGAAACTTTTTACTTTATCCTACGCCTCGGTGGATCTTTTCCTATGTGGATTTAAACACCGAAAAAATTGAATAATCTCGCGAAAATACATTTTTGGAATATTACTAAAAAAAAAAAAAAATAAAAAAAATGTCATTTATTTCTTTGCGAAATATTAGGAAATATTTTATTTATTTCTTCCTGGAATATTAGAAATATTCTATTTATTTCTCTGGCGGAATATTGGAAACTAGGAAATATTCGATTTATTTTTCTGTGGAATATTAGAAATATTACTGAGAAATATTTTATTAATCTTCCTTTGGAATATTTGAAACATTAATTAAGAAATATTTATCAATATTCCTGTCACATTTTAGAAGAATATTCTTGTTATATTCCACAAGAATATTCCATAAAACATTAAAATTATTCTTTCGTATTGTAATAAAATATTATTAAAAATATAAAATATTACATTATTCTAATTTCTAATAATATTCTTATAAAATACTCCTGCAATATTCCAAAGGAAGAATCGTGTATTGTGGGACATATAAATATTCACATTTATATTCCAGTGGAATATTTTATTTTATATTCCACTGATATGTGCCGTGTATATTCCTAATATTCCAGAAATGGATAATTTAATGTCTTAATTTTGATTCACTCCCATTATTTATTTAATCACATTATGAAAAAAAAAATCTTTTTAGAAATGTTAAAAATATTCCATTAGAATATTAAAGACTAATAAAATATGGGAATATTTTTCACAAAATATCAAATAAATTACATAGTTTTATTGAAAAAAATTCTCATGGAATATTTTGCAGAAAAATTTATGGTACATTGTGTGAGAATATTTTCGACTATTTGCAGTGAAATATTCCAGAAGGGGTTACTAAATATTCTGTATTTAGAATTTTTCTTTTTTTTTAATACCAAAGAATAATTGTATTTGGGAGGGGGGATATGACATGGATGTTAATTTTAATATTTAGAAGAGAAAAGAAAACTAGTTAATGATTCAGGAGGGGAATAAATTATTTTTTCGTATTGTGACCTTAATTTGTGTGGGATTTAACCTTGACCTCCGGAAGATGAGAAATAATGGCCAGATTGAGCTGATATTTTAAATTACCATTATTTATCTGAGTCTCGAGTTCTGTAGATTTTCTAGAGCTAATACGTTTATAGAAACATTGTCCCGAAAGATTAGGATGGACATTTTACATATGCTTGAACCTATTTGACTTTCTCGCTCTCTTTCTCTTTCTCTCTCTTTTGAGTTTAACAAAACCTAAATGAAGAATGGTAAAACGGAGGACTTTCGTGACTGGTGTCCCGTATCTCGAACATCTCTCCCCCTGTGTACTGTGTGGAGTCTAGAAAATCGCGTGCCACCGCGTGCACCAGTTACTGTTTTCTGTTACTACTTATAATATCGACCTGGTAACGTAGGGTTCCAATGCGTGATTAACCCCCTGATTCTTCTTGTCCCATTGCCCATTGTGAAATTTCCTTTTTTTTCCCTCTTACCCACACTTCTTCTCAACCCCCTTGAAGGTCATAAAAAAAACCCAGACCTAGGCCACTTTCCAATTGCACCGCATTTTTTATGACTGTACATTTTTTTCTTTTTTCATTCTGACAATGATTTTAGAAATATTTTCGAAATTTTGTTTATCTTGTTGATTATCTTCAATTTAATTTCCTTATTGACGAAAACAGTAATATTTAGTTTCAATAATTTTTGTTTGCAACTGGAGAAAATTGATTTTTTCATCAATTTTCATCAATTTTCTTCAGTTTCAACAAAAATTATTCAAACTAAATATAACTTTTTTCATCAATTTTCTCCAGTTGCAAACAAAAATTATTACTGTTTTCGTCAATCAATATTTGGTTTAAATAATTTTTGTTTGCAACTAGAGAAAATTGATGAAATTTGATGAAAAAAGTAATATATGGTTTCAATAATTTTTTTTTGCAACTGGAGAAAATTGATGAAAAAAGTAATATTTAATTTGAATAATTTTTTTTGAAACTGGAGAAAATTGATGAAAACAGTTATATTTGGTTTCAATAATTTTTGTTGAAACTGAAGAAAATTGATGAAATTTGATGAAAAAAGTAATATTTAGTTTGAATAATTTTTATTGATACTGGAGAAAATTGATGAAAAAAGTAATATTTAGTTTCAATAATTTTGTTGCAACTGGAAAAAATTGGTTAATTGTTAGAATTAAAATTAAATTTTGTATTTCTTTTTTTTTAGTTTCTATTTAATGGCACATATGATAATTATCAAATTCAAATTATAATTTGAATTTGAATTGCTCAGTGTCATTCTTTGGGATTTATCTCGATGTCAAGTGTTATTTATGATAATTAATGGTAAATTTATTAAAAAAAAAAAAAAAAAGTATGGGGACTAACCCTCATGGTAGTGCCAGGTACTTTCATTTTTCTTAATGGCGTGAAGAGCTTCTGACATGGCACCTTTCGACACACCTCTGGCAATCATTCTAATTCTTGCCTTCATCTTTCTCTCCCGTTGTGAATTATTACAGTTGTAACTTATTTCCTTGCAAAGAAAAATTGTAAGTTTACCGGAAGAGAGAAAATTAGCTGCTTTTCCTTTAAATTTGTTTCAAACATTTCTCTAAATCATTTTTTGTTCATGTAAAAAAAAAAGAATGCTTTTTCTCATTCTTTTTATTTAGAAAAATAATACAAAGAAAAATTTTTGCACAGAAAAGAAATTTTTTTTTTAATCGATATCAGAAAATATCCTGAAATCCCCTTCGTGCGTATATTTAAATTTCTATTTGTATATCGAGCTACAATTTGAATCCTGCATTTTAATTTTATTTCCCGTTGGCCTACTTTTAATATTTACTGAGAAGTGCAATTTTTTTTTTTTTTTTTTAAATAAACCATTTTTCGGAATATGACTCCAAAATCATTCACGCGAATCAAAGAAATGATTTAGAAACCATTATAAAGTACTTTAGAACTATATATTAAACTCTGTAAATTTTTATCTTTCTATTTTATTGCCATCATTTAAAAACAGTCATGTTATGAATTAAACTTCTTTTTTTTATCGTAATGATAAAAATCTAACTGTTATGATTATTTTTGACCTCATAAGGACTGACGTAGACTCGACAAAAATGAATTTTTTCCGAAAAAGGGGGACACAAATTTTTTCATGTAATTTTAATGACTTAGGGGCGGGATCAAGAACAGATTGTTATAAATACTTTTGACATTTCATGTTTTACATTGTGTAATTCTTTAAAATTACTCACTGGAAAGATTATATCTTTTAAATATAAAATATTTTTCATTTTTTGTCGTTTATTATTCAAATCTTAAATATTGATGTTATTTAAAAATATATAATATATCTTTGGGGAAAAAATGAAATAAAAAATTTCTATGTAAGAAAAAGTTAACTAGATTTTACAGTCGGGAATAATGTACAAAAAAAAAATAATTCTTTCTGTCAGAGAAATAAATTATGACTAATAGTGAAAGATATTTAAAATTGCATTCTGTTTTTTCGATCATCATTAACTGAAATATTTCTATATTGAAAAATTTACGACAGACGATGAATTTCGATAATTAATCTTGAGACAATTTTTTCTTGATTTAAAAAAAAAATTGCGACTGTTTAATAATTTTCCTACATTTTTTTAATGTAACGAATTTTTATTTTTACTTTAAAATGATTTTTATCATCTTTATATAGAAAAATGAATATTCAAGAAAAATAGTATTGTATATAATGTACTTAGGAAAGAATTGAGTTCAAAATTAAAATAAATACGATTTATCGTGGAGAAATGGAAGAATTAAAATTTACGTGTTGAAGCAATCGTTAAATGATTTTTTTTTCTTATAAGGGATAACATTGTGCTGCACTAAATTTTAATCATGCGTTTACATACATACTAGCACTCATTAATGCCGCAGAGAAAACTTTGAGCAATTTTATTATACAATGAGTCACGCGATACAATAAATTATAATTCTCTTCAACCTTTCCCTAAAGAGTATTATTTGAAAAGTTGAAAAAGCTTTTCTTTGTAAATAATCCAAACTATTAGGGACAATTATTTCTATACTATATAACATTTTATATATTTCCTTTTTTATTTAGGACAAAAAGCATTTTTTTAGACCTTTTTTTCAATAAAAGGGATATTTTATTTTAAGGGAAAAAGGAGTCTTATTTTAAGTTGCAACATTTTTCGTAATATTAAATTTATTCAAATCTCTAAATGAATCTATAAGGGAAACAATTTTTCAAATTTTAGCAAGTCTTTTCTTAATTTAAGTCTTTAATTCGTCTTAAGTTAGTAAATTCTTGCTGATTTTGGAAAAAATTGAATATTAATTGTAAATTTGATCCATAATTATTCCTTTCTGCCAAACAGGATAAATTCTTTTGCTCTTAATTTGATGAAGCGCGTATTTAAAAATTTTTTTTTTCTTGTGAAAGTTTGTATAATTAAATTAATTATTGGTTGATGCATATAAATGATATTAAACGAATAACTTACCGTCGGGAATAAAAATATTCAAATAGAGGCAATCTTCGCTGAAACCAGGATCTGGAAGATCTTGTGGCAAAAGTCGTATGTACAATTTTTCATGCAACTTTCTACTCTCGGTGCTTTGTAGACAGGACGGTGCAAATTGTGAGGCATTTCTAATTCCACTCCATGAAGGAAGTGAATCCGTAACTGGAGCAGAAAATCTCAATGGTCCAATTGGTGGTTTTGCGTAAGGGATGCCAAGGTAAACAATTACCCTTGTCGTTCTGCTCAAGACCTGTTTTGAAAAAGAATTTTTTTTCTCATCATTAGATATCAGGATTTTTATTTAATTAAGAGAGATATGTTTCTATATATTATTGTATATATCGTTTATTATACACATATATATATATAGACAATACAGACTGATTCTGTTTCCTTTCACCACACCCGTTTTCTGGAGCAACAACATCAATCTGTTTTGCTCTCTTTTCTCAAGTTCTACTTGATTTCCTCTCAGATTTCTTACCGAAGTCAACAACGAGCGAACAAAAGTTAATTAGCCTAGTTTTCAATCGAGAAAAATAACAGAAAATTATTTCGTTTCTTTGTACAAAAAAAGGCAGATGTTTTCTTCGAAATTAAGTATATATATCCTAAAGCGACAATGACGATTCAAAATTTTGATTTTAATCTAATTCAACTCAACTTTTCATGAATTTATTTAATTTTTCTTCAGTATCAAAATTTATTATAATAAATATTATGTAATCTATTTAAAAATAAATTACAAAGCTTCAAAAATTTTTTTAAATGTTCACAACTTTTGGATCAATAAATAATACATAGTTAGTAATTATATAGTTCAATAAAATAATAATTTTTTTTTTGAAAAGTCGTTTTATATTGAAAATTAATTTTAATTATATTGTAAAGTCATTTTTAGAAAAAATCCGGAAAATTACCATCATTATTATTATATTAAACTTTACGTAAGGAACTGATTACCATATATTTAGTGTAGAATAATTTTATGTTATTGAAATTCAATGCGCTTGAATAACTCAAGGTAATAAATGTGGTTTATCAACCCTGAAATTGATCAAAAATTACATGGCTTTTATATAATAATGATTTTTCATTCAATTTTACAATATTAATTATTAACCGATGGAGAACCTAAATTTGCAGCAATATTTCATCAATATTGGTAATAAGTATATTTTAATATTACAGCAATATTGCAGAAATATTTCTCAAGTTTTTTTTTGACATTGGGGGAATTTTTCGTAACAAAAATTATTGAAAAAAATATTTTGAAAAAAAAAATTTCCAGTTTGTTTCTAGTGGCAAATTTTTCATAAAGGATAAATTTATCCCTTTTTTTATAGATTATATAATAGGCAATTATCTATATTGTATTATCAGTGAAAAAATATTTGTGTTAAAAATACAATTTTGTTTAATATTTATGAGTTGTTTACTTTTAAATTAAAAACAGAGGACATCAACCTCCATTGAATTTTTCACTTCATTAAGTAAAATAATTACACGTTAACTGTTGAAAATCTGCTTTTAAAATCTTTAACTGTTACAAAGTATTTTAACTTTGTTGTATAATTTTATTATTATGTATTCAGTATTTTCTCTTTCTGTAAATTTTTCTCAACTATATAAAAAATTTTAGGTATTTTTATGTCACGAATTATTTTCATATTATTCACAATTCTGTGTAAGAATATTTACCTTTTATGTAATTTTTTTTTCTCAATGCAAATATAAATTTAAAAGGGAAACAATATAATGGCTAATAATAAAATCCGCAAAGAAATTTGAATTCATAAGTAGGCAATAAAATATTTTTGGTCTGAAAGGGAATTGTACAATAAAACATTCTATGTATAAGAAATGTAACCATTCATTATTGTTCACTTTTGTTCGAAACTTTGAATTATCCTTAAAGTATGCGAATATGAAAAATTGTGCCATTATAAACAAACTTTTGCATATATATATATATTTACATCCTTTCTCTAATCTATTATCAATCTGATACACTTTCTATTCATATTGAGAATGAACCGATAACATTTATTTCCCATCACAGCTTTCACGTATACGTATTGAAACGAAACTGTTATACAAAAAAAAAATGTGATCGACAAGAAAGAACGCAAAATTACTATGCAATTTAAAAAAAAAGAAGCGTGTGAAGCGTGTTTGAAAAATTTCAAGCGCATAATTTCATTTTATAGAGAAAAATAATAAAAATTAATTACAGAGGGAAGATGATAGAAAATTGTGCAATTAAATATTGTGTAGAAAAATATCAAATTAAAAAAAAACAAATAGTCGAGGGATTTTTGGAAAAAGAAGATTTTTACATTAATAAACCGCTTTGATTTTGTATAGGATAAAAAATTATTCCAAAGAAGCAAGGATTTTTTGCAAAAAAAAAAAAATTATATCCATTAAACCGTTTATTTGTTTATTTAATAAAATCAAAATTAAAATAATAAAAAGGAATATTTTTAAATTCAATCGTTTTGTACAAAAAAAAAAATTATCCTAAAGAAAGGATTTTTGGCAAAAAAATAAATAAATTTAGTTATTTAACCATTTATTTGATTATTAAATAAAATTAAAATTAAAATAATAAAAGAGCATTTTTTCAAAAAATTTAGTTAATTTAAAATTGTTTCATTTATGGCTTCTTTGGGGTATTCTTCAATTTTTTTGGATTATGGGATTAAATTTTACATCTTTCTTCAATAAAATTATTTTTTTGTTTTTTTTTTCTTTTTATTTAATTATTTTTCGTTTTCTGTCTTTTTTATTCCTTTTTGTTTTGTTTTTTTCTTTTCATTTGTTTTTTCTTTATTTACTTTACATTATTTTTATTTTTATTATTATTTTTATTGTCAATAAAATGTTTTTAAAATATATTATTTTTTAAATAAAAAATACGATTATCTCATTAAAATTTTACTTTTCCAAGAATGGCGCGAGAAAAATTAAATTTATTTGTTATTTTATCAAACATACAAGCAAGAATGATGATTATTCTATAGTATTATTAAAATTATAACTATTATTATTATATTTACTGTGAAAAAAGTATTGTTTAGTTCAAAAGAATTTTTTTATTGAAAGAAGAGTTTTTCTAAAAATAAATATTTTTGAATTAAACAAATTTTTTTAAATAGGAAGAAATAATTATAATTTATTTTTTAGTAATAAATAATTTTTTTTTTTGACAATATATCAATTATAATTGATATAGTAAATCTTATATCAATTATAACGATAAATAACGAAACAGAATTTAATTTTTAAAATAACATTTAAGAAGAATTGTTTATAATATTCGTGATAAATTGATCAAATTTTGTTAAATTCAATCACTGCGGGAATTTATAATTTTGCTTTGAAAACAAAACATTTGGTTCATATTTTACATATAAACAAACTATTCTGATTGATATATGAAAAAAAATCAAATTTTTTCTAATTCAACCAAAGTTTTGTCACTGCAAGTAATAATTAAAAATTCACAATTTTTTTCTTTAAGATTGAATTGTAAGTTAATTATAAACATAATTTAAAAGAAAACAACTAATTTTTTAAAATAAAAATCTAGAAATAATTAAATTTTTCTGTTTTTGAGTCCACAAATATCGATCAAAAATGTTTTACTGTCAAAGACAATATTTTTCCTCTGTGAAAGAAGTAAAGAAAAGAACAATCCAGAAAAATAAAATTCTTCGGATTAATCGCGAGAGTATGAAGGCTAATTTTTTTTTTCTTTGCAAAGAATTGAAAAAAAATTAATCTTTTTTCGGAAAATTTTATTCTCAATTAGTCAAATTTGTGTCGAATTTTTTTTTTTTTTTTGAAAAAAGAAGGAAAACTAATCCTTGGCGAAACGAAAGAAGTGGAAAAGAAATTTTTTTTTTTGAGGGGGAGAGAATTTTATTGACTGCGCGTTAAGTAAATAATATTTACCGTGCGAACAGTGAGGCGAAAGAATAAAATGCAATGCACTCTAACGCAAGAAAATCTGAGGAGGCGTCATCACGCGTTATCCGCACCTCCTTTCCGGCGAGGACACCCTGTCCTGGTATCCTGACTGTTGGCGGCTCGCGAACAATTCCCTGACGTGCATGAGTCCTTTGTGATTCATTGACAGGAAGCATCCCAAGGAAAATGAGTTCCTGGAGAAGCGCGACGACGAACCATGCCGTGTACTTCATTCTGCAAGACTGACTGATTGGCCTCGGAAGCAATACCGCGGTTCTCCGAACCCGACTGCTACACGACGACGACGGTTCGCGTGACTAGACTCAAACCCCCTTCACTGTACACAAACCTTTCCTGTATGCACATACATATACATATCGATATATGTATGTGTAGTACCTGGAGGTGAAGAAGGTTGAAAAGGTTTCAACTTTTGGTTTAGGTTTGCATTGTGTCGCTCTCTCAGACCTGCGCGGCGCTCTCATTTTTTATCAGAGGGAAAAACTCTTTCGTCTTTTAGGTCTTGAACTTAGCGCACCTTATGTCTTCAGCTGTATACATATAGAATACTCGACATTGACTTATTTCAAGGTGGAAAGGAAATTTCGGTTAAATTATCTTCTCTAATTTAGTACATATTATGAAGTTCAAGTTCAATTCTCTTGGATTAAAAATAATTTGAGGGACTCTTATTTTAATACCGCGAATTTGGTTTAAAATTGGTTAAATTTTTATTTAAATCATCTGTAAACTTAAAAGTATCAAATTAATCCAAAAAATTTGGAATCAATTTGATACTTTTTGTATCAACTTGATACAAATTTTGAAGAAGAATTGTTGAGAGAAGAAGAAGAAGAAGAATTGTTGCATTTTTAGGAGATTTGGAACTAAATAGTTTGATTTCAAAACAATTGCTTTGAAATCAAACTATTTGGCTTAAGCAATCTTTCAGCAAGTAGATACTGAATAATAATAATATATTGTGTTAGATAATTATCTCATGAATCGAGTCGAACATTTTATTCCTAATTTATTATAAAACCCCTTTTTACATATTATAATAAAGTAACTTCTTAATGTCCCAAAGTCTTTCAATTGGAGGAAATTTTACTCATTGTTATCTTCATCATCAGGACAAGAGCACGTTTCCCTCTTAAGTCTTCTGCTTCAGAATTTATCGATTCTCCACAAATTAAACAGCAAAACCGGAAATGTAACAGAGTTGAAAATAACATTCGTGGAAAAGACGGCAAAACATATTTATTTTGCGACAATTTAACAACTTGTTCGTCACTAAGACAATGAAACTTATTATTTCACTCTACAATGGTTTTATTAAACTATTTACAATTTTTAAATGAAAATTAATATTTTTATTTCTAAATTTTATCAATTTTTTCAATCATTCAATGATTTTTATTTTTGCTAAAAAAAATACCAAAAAATATTTTGGGTATTATTTAACATTTATTTCTATA
>JUFY01023306.1:0-12063 GCA_001855655.1 Leptopilina clavipes | reverse complement strand
TTTTTTATTATTATTATTGATTATAATTATAATTAATTAAACTAAATAAAAAAGAAATATTAATTTAATGAATCTTATATCTTTTTTTAGCAGTAAATCTTTGAATCTTTGAAATGAAATTGAAATGTAAAGATTAAATTAATTTACAAAATTAAATTTTAAATTGATTTTTTCATTTTGAACTTGATCAAAGACTTTAATTAAGATTTATGAAAATAAAAAAAACTCTAATTATAATTGATGACTTCATTATCTGATGAATATTTATTTGATTAGAATTTGAATTCATTTAATTAAAGTTGAATTTACATTTAATTCATTTTCATCTTTTTTCTATGCGACAATATAATTAATGACACGAAATATCACCTGACAATGAAAAATTCAATCGTGACTAAATTAATTTTGGCTAAATTCACACTTAACCCAAGGCTAAAGTACTTAAAATTATATAGATTGAAAATTACGATTAGATTAAATCCTAAGAGATTAATGAAAAATTACTATGAAGTTAATTTATTTATATATTTTTTTTATTAAAATAATTTTTTTATTATAATCTGAAAGTACTATTACAATACAATTTAAACATTCATACGTAATTATTGTACTAAAATCAATATTATATTTTGGTAAAAAAAAATTTTAAATTACATACTAGACTTTTTTTTTCTTGGAACAATTTTTATAATTTTGATAAATATTTAATAATACTTTATTAGTTATTTAATCTACGTTTTATCGCAAATTCATCGGAACTAAAATTTTCCGGAAAAAAAACTTTTCTTGTAAATAAGAATAAAATTTCACAGTTTAAAATCAGAGTTGACGCAAGGAAAATTTTCAATTGAGTAATAGAAGCAGAAAATAAATATATACACTGAAAAAAATTTTTATTTGATTCAAATAATTCAAGTAAACTAAATGGTATTTGATTAAAATACAGAAATTATTGATTCAATTACGGTTTATTTGATTTAATTAGAAAATTAATTTGATTTCAAGTAAATATTTATTTGCTATAATAGACAAGCCATGGGTTATTTGAATCAAGTAAAAATTTTTTTCAGTGTGAAAGTGAAAATTTAGATCAATTTCTAAGGACTTGATTTAAAGTATTTAGGAGAGGATTTTTCCCTCGACAGATTCCATTGAAATCATCTGTATCCATACTCCATACCATGACACCGCCGAGATTATTATTTTTGGCGTACGCTGCTTTCTCCCTCATTGAACTGGAAATAATTCAATACATATTTTAGTTAACACTTTCTGATAACAATTGATACATAGAAAGCCGAAAAATTGGGACGTAATCAAGATTTTTTTCTTATTTAAAAAATAGAAAATAGAACTCACTTGACGTCATCATATCCAACAATTTGATCCCCTTGAAAAGCATAAACCACGTGCTGTTCCGCATCATATTCGACTCTCCATCCTTTTTTATCGGTATTCTCACAAATCTCATAGTAGGCCAAAGTACCGGCATTATTTGTGATACGTCCTGGTTTTCCACTACCAGTTACCGGTGAACCCCTTTTGTGTTGATTTGGATCAGCCAAAGTGAATGATCTTCCGTAAAATGCAGTTCCAAGATTAATCTTCTCTCTTGGTGCACCTTGTGATAGCCAAAATTTCACAGAGGCGTCCTAAAGAAATTTGCTTGCAATTTTTTTTTTTCTCTATTCTTTTTATCATAAAGATTCACAGTTTTTCTGAGGATCCCAAATTGAGACCAAATGCATTTCAATAATTTAAATACATTTTATTTATCTTAATTTGGAGATCTTCAGAAAACTGTGGAGAAAATTAATTTTTAATGGTCAAAATCCAACTCACGCAATTCAATTGTCTTTCTTCGGGCGATTCTTGTGGTGATGCAAAAAGTGGAGCGTTGTGTCCAACTCTTATGTCATTACCAGTTCCATGATAATCGTATGTCATTAAATTAATGAAATCCAAATATTTGGAAAGTTCGCGAATATTGTAGGAAATTCCAGCGGAATATTGAGTGGGATTCACTGCGGCCGATAAAAGAAGTCCTTCGCGACTAAATCTTTCTTTAAGTTCCCTCACCAAGTGGACGAAATTCTCCTTATCAGTGGGTCTTGAACCGGGTCGTTGACCTGGAAATTCCCAATCCAAATCAAGACCATTGAAACCATATTTTTTCAAAAATTGCACAGCTTCATTGACGAATCTTGCTCTCAAACCTGGATTACTCACGACACTGGAAAAAAATTTTTTATTTACTCTCTCTCTCTACTCTATTTTTACTAATTCAGATTTGGAAAGTACTTTTACAATTTATTCATTACTTTAATTTTTCTCTACTTTGTTTTTTTTTTTAATTCGACTTACTTGGAGAATTTTTCTGAACCCTCACTCCAGCCTCCGATTGCAGCCAATGTTTTAGTCGATGGACTCTTATTGCGAAGGGCATTGAAATTTCTAAATCCATTTTGCGTTTCATCGATCCATGGATCGAGAATTTTTATTGTACCATCGTTATTGAGTCCAATGAAGGAATAAATCAGATGTGAACAAAGTGATGGATTTATTTTGGAAATGTCATATTTTCCCTCATCTTTACGATACGTTGCCCAACTTGCGTAATAGCAAACTACTTTTTCTGGAAAATTAAAATAATTAAATTAATAATTAATAATTAATAATTAATAAAATAATTCAATATAAATTTAAAAGAAAAATTAATTAAACAGTGAAAAGTCGTCTATCACTAATTTAATTATTAGTTTCATTATTATTTACATCATTTACTTTATTAAATTTCGTAGTTTCAATATTTTTACTAAAATTTAGTGCAAATTTTTACTGAATTCTATTATTAATTAATTCAATTCACTATAATTTAGATTTATAAATTTACTTTACTTTAATTATTATTATTATTGCTAATTATAAATTATTATTATTATTATTATTATTATTATCATTATTATTATTATTATTATTATTATTATTATTATTATTATTATTATTATTATATCATTTATCTTACTTTGACCACTAATTATGACAGCATAAGTTAGACATGTTGCAATCACCAGCAGCAATTGACGCATCTATTGAAAAAAATTCTAACATTATTATTAATTATCGTAAATAATTGCATTTTATTGTATTTCCTAAATTATTAAAAGTACATAAAATCACTCAGTTTATTATTATATTTTGCAGATAACAATATAAGTTTTTTTTTTCTAAATAAATTTTTGTTTAATAATTTTTATGTTTTATTGCAAAGAATAGTTTGAAATCTGTCGTTGCACTACAAGTTTTTCTAAATGTTTTCCTTATTTAATAAAACGCAAAAAATGCGAAAAAAGAAAAACGAGAATTCTTCTTAATAATTTTTACTAATTTATTGAAAAGTAATTTTTTTTCTGTTTTGTAAATTATTTTTTACACCTTTTGAGATATAAAAAAATTGTCAACGATTCCAATGTCCGCTTAACAATAGTGAACTAATTATGTATTGAGAGAGAAGTCTTTTATATATATAGGATTGTCTCAAGGTAGCAATCTATATAACAAAAAACAATATTTCGACGCATATAAGGAAACATTTGAAATTTACATTTGATTATTAAATACACGTTTATCAATAACTACTGCAAGAATAGAGAACAGTTTATCAAAATTGAGTGTGTGTTTTATATTTCCTTTCCAAAGGAAATAAAATTTTAAAGTCTATGACGTAAAGTATAATGTTATTTTAACAAAAATAAATAGGTTTAAGAATTCCTTAAAGTGTCTCATTACTGAAAAAAAACTGAATTTTTCACTTTTACGCGTAAAGATAACAATATCAAAGTGATGTTTAGCTTATCTTAAATGTGCACATTATTGGCTATCACACGATAATAATTTTACCTACATTTTCCTGTTTCTATATGTAAATAACAAAAAATAATTAATAAAATGATAATTTTTTTTTGTTTACGATTTTCATAATTTATCGAAAAACAAGCGCGAAAAATTGAGTTGTCATTTATTGAACAAATTGAATATGACTCAATTTTTCATAACTTTAGCGATATATTATACTTTGAAATTACAATGTTGCATTTACGTCGTAAATTAAAAAAAATATATTTTTTTTAATAATATTTCTTTGAATTTCCACAATATGTGAATCATTAATCCTCAGATTATTAATACGAGAAACAGACTTTTTCTGATATTGAATGATAATGACAGATAATTGATTGTAATTATTATAAAAATTTATTTATTCTATAATTATTATGATTATGAATTAATAATATCCAGTTAGCTATGATTTTTAATTTTTCAATTTTTTACAACTGGAAATAATAATTACTTTGTTTCCGTTTAGATGAATTTTTGAAAAATTAATTTTCATTGCATTTGTTGTAGTTCATTAAATTAATTAATGTATTTAATGCATATCTGTTTCGTAATAGGTAATGTCTCCCTGTACTAATATTATATTTGTTATATTATTTTAGAATCAAAATATTAATTAATGTACTGATTAGAATAATGTCACATTATTAATAATTTTTGAGATTTGAATTTTCGCGCCGAACGGGTATTCCCGGTAATATTTCCCATTCCCATAGTTCCCGTGCGGTAATTTTCCCCTAACAAATGAAAACATTGCAACCGCACCCTGAAGCGTGTTGTCAAACCTGTCAAACAATTCTTTTAAAAATAATGTCAAGGTTTTATTTTTATCCTTTTACACATGGTATTTACAATTTTTAATAATCTACTGTGGCAATAAAACGATAATCACAAGTGTTGAGTGAGAAATATTAATAATAGTGTTATTAGGAAAAAAAAATTCTCAATTTACATATATAGCTGGAATCTAACCTCAAAACTTGTGTGCGTGCAATGTTTTCATTTATAAAATGTTATTCCTGTTGTTAGCTATACTTGATAGCTGACTCAGACTTCATTGTTCTCCTCGGAAAACATGCTGCATTTCTTAACAATCAGTTTGAATATCAAGTGCGAGTGAATATTTACCCAAGAAAATCAATATGTTTGTGATATGGTTCATTATCCTCTTTGGAGTAGATGTTCTACTGGGTTTAGAATATCTTGGATGTTACAAAAGTACGGCAAATGATCCTGAATTAAATGTGGAAAGTTCGAAAGATTTTGGTTCACCTGAAGGTTGCATTGAAGAATGCCGATCACATTACTTCATGTGAGTTTGATAAGAAAATAGTTTACTTTTCCTTTGTATTTCCATGGGCAGATAAGTATATATTTTGCGCTTTGTTTTTTGATTTTTATATGGCTTTGTTCTTTAGAAAATCGAAAAATGAGTTTCTTTTTATTTTACACATTGTATTTCAACTTTTTCATTTTTAAACGAAATTTAATGAGTTTTGTTAAGTATTGAAATTTAAATATTGATTTAACGAAAATTTAATTATAGACAGTTCATTAGTTAAGTGCTTTCTATTTCATTAATTGAGAATGGAAAATTCTTACAGGTTCGCCGGTCTAATGGCAGGTCAAAAATGTTACTGTGGCAGTACATTTGGAAAAAGTGGATCATCAGAAAATTGCACAATGCCATGTTTGAGTGCACATAATGATACAAATATGTGTGGATCTTTCAATGCGATTAGTATATATGCAACTGGTCGTAAAGGTATTTTTATAAAAAATTCTTGCTCTCTTTCATTTCTGAAATATTAAAATTTAAAAATGTTTTTCTTTTAACTTATAATTAACTTACTCCAGGTCCGAGTCCGCCGAGGAGAATAGACATATATCACGACAAACCGGATACTTTGCGAGTAACTTGGCAACCACCTGATAATCCAAATGGCAATCTCACATCCTATACCCTACGAGCTGTAGTAATAAAAACTTACGCCTCGATTCCATTGCCACCAATCGAGATTAAAGTCGAAGGTGGCTATTCCAACACAACCGTTTTTCAAGGTCTTCAACCGGGAACTGAGTACAATATTTCCATTGTCGCACATAACGCGAATGGAGTCAGTGATCCTGTATTCAGCACCGATCGTACATTGATTGGTCCACCGCATAAACCAGAAACACCGCGATTAATTGCGAAAAATGGCAAAACAATGTTGATTGAAATTGTACGCGGTTACAGTGAAAATGGGCCCATCACTTTCTATCAAATTGTCGTTGTACAACCAGGTATCTTCCCCCCGACAGGAAACGATATCGCCTATCCAAGTTATGAGCAAACGATTGGCAAAGACGATGATCTCGGTTACTACGTAACTGCTGAATTTGACGATTTCGATTTTCCACGTTACACGAAATTCACCGTTGGCGATGGAAAGACAATCGGTGGCTATTATAATGCACCACTCGACCTGGATATAACACCGCAAATTGGATTGGTTATCGTATCGAGAAATCGTGACAGCGTTCAGTATAGTTATTCCGACTTGACTAAGAGTTTTCACGATCGTCGAAAATTCACCCCATCGCCGATTAACATAACGGCAATTATTCTTTGGATAGCGATAGTCATTCTCAGTTCGCTTCTGTTAATTTCAATCGTCATGTATTTTGTCCTAAAACGAAAACATCGACAGGGTCGAATGCATAAATTACCAGAACAACAGGAATTGACACTACAGGGCCCACTTTACGAGGTTGATAATATGGCCTACATTCCTGAGGATATACCAGAGCAGGTGAATCATTATCAGGACTTGAAGAGCAAAGTTTGGACGATACCGAGAAATTTTTTGAATTTTGACAACGTACCACTTCGACGAAGTCGTTTTGGAACAATTCATTGGGGCCAAGTGCAAAAGGACGGAATTACAATATCGTCCAGTGTTCATAAAATTTCCGACACATCGCTAAAGAAATCGGAGAAACGACAAATGCTCCGCGAATTGGATACTTGCATCAAAGCGGGCTCGATGAAATTTTTAGCCGGTCTCATTGGCACTTGTGAAACATCGGACACACTCTTCATTGCTATGGAAATGCCAACACAAACATTGAAAAACAAACTTCTAGCCTCAAGATCAGGGGAAATTTTCCCCTCGGAGAGAATTTTGAAAATTGGATCGGCAATTGCCGGGGCTTTAAGACATTTGGAGAGTAATAAAATTATTCACAATCAGTTGTGTGCTAGGAGCGTTGGTATAGCGAGTGATTGGACGCCAAAAGTCATGGGCCATGGAATTGGAAAATATGCATTGGAGGATTTTAAATATGCACGATGGACGGCAATTGAATGTTTCAGTAATCAGAAGAAACATCAGGCTGGAGTTGTATGGGCGTTTGGTGTGCTTTTATGGGAAATGATGAGTATGGGAGGTACTCCTTATTCGAATCTTCAGCTCGATAGTGATGTCGAGGAGGCTTTAGAAAAAGGAGTGAGACTTCAACAATTGAGAGACACTCCCGATCCTGTTTATGAAGTTATGCTCTCTTGTTGGAGTATCGATGATCACGAACGACCGACTTTTGATGAATTAACTCGATTGGTAAGTATTTTTTTCTTTTCTTTTTTAATTAAACTAATTTATAAATTTATAATTCTATTTTTTCTCTTTTCTCGCAGGACACATTGAGTCTTTGTCCAATTACAACAGTCACAGAGCCTTATTTGCCTGAATTGGAGCTTAATTAGAATAGAGAAGACGATTTTTTGCAATAATCGTGATTTAATTGCTTAATGGAGAAATAAGCAAAAAAAAAAAAAAATATCAAGTATTTTATCAGCGCGCAAAAAATAAGGAGTTACCAAATGTATTTTTAAAAAAAAAACTATCGCTGACGAAGTTTTAGATCTGATTCGACATACTCCGCTTTCATATTTTCGTATTCCGATTAATTTTACAGGTAACCATAATCTTTTTTTTTTGTGAAATTTATATCCGTCCATATTTAATAGATTTAAGGAACAGTGAGATTCTCTCTGTCGATATCAATCGACAATAATTTTCTTTTTTTGTAAACTATACAAAAAATACTTTTTTATTTTATTTAAATTAAAATTTTTATCGATTGTTTATTTTAATAGATTATTTGAAACTTTAAGAAAAAAACTATTTCTACGAAATAGTTAAACAATATTCTCAGATTTAAAAAAATTTGTTTCGTAATTTTTTTTGTAAGTAAACTTGTGTTCTTAGTTTTTAGATTTATAGTAAATAATTTTCAATTAAAAAATGTTTCATATTGAAAGACAGTAGATTAATATAATAAAAATCATCAGGTCATGTCGATTATTATAATCAGAACAAATTTTTTGTCAAAATATTGCATTATTTCGAAGTAAATTTTTTTTTAATTTTGAAAAAATCGATTGTAATTGAAAAATTTCCTTTTAAATGAAAAAAGGAAAATATCATTCAAAGTGCATTTAAAAAACTAGAAAAAAGACTATAAAAAGAAACTCGACTGTATTTTTTGAAAAATCTCAATATTCTTTGACTATGAAAACGTATTTTTATGCCATATGCTATTTAAATATAATTGTAAAAAAATCGTAAATGAACAAATTTACATATATTCGTGTGAATTTTCGCTAAAATTATGCAAAAGACTTTAGAAATTAATTGCAAATTTTATATCTTGTAGACTGTATATTTACATTACAGTATTCGTTCATTCCATTAAAACTAATTTAAAGCTTCAGTACTTAAAAGCCACAGATATATACACACACATACAGGTTCACTATGTTTATAGCGAGTGTAATACCAAAAAAGAAATTTTGTATTTCATTTTACTGTATTTTATATTAAACTGTTTCTTTTTTTGAATTACAATCTTGTTAATGATTTCTCGTAGAAATAGACTAATTTAATTTATACAAAATTTATTCATTTTCAGGCAGGCGAAAACTTTATTTTTTGGATTGTATTTTTAAATGTGGTTCAATTTTCCAGAATTTGTGGGGAGAAATGTACTACAAAGTAACGACATTACATCATTTGGAAAATTTTAAAATGAAGACAGAGAAAATATCCCCTATGAAATTAATTTTAGTTTCATTATTCTAAATTTAAATAACTCACTAGTATAAAATTAAATAATACTTTGTTTTAGAGAGCTCTTGGCATTCAAGTTCACTCCGAGATTTATCAACTAAAACTTTGGTTCATACAAAGTCAAGAAAAATTTCTTCTTGTTTCCTGTTCGCTTTTCATCTTTTTACAATATTAGGATAAAATAGATCATCTTAAATCAAGATAATCAATTAATTATCTTTCCTCTTCTTCTTCTTTTTTCAATTAATCATCTTTCACGTGATTGCAGGAAAATGTAAAAACATATCTCCTCACTTTGAGAGACTCTCGGAGTTAATTAATTGTCATGTGGGTTGAGAGGAGAATTTACTCGATTGCGAGCAAATTGGCTTTGGTCCTAATGTTGGCATTTTTCGACTACCATGACAAAGTAATTGTCGATAAGCGGTACGATAAAGTTTATTGGTACCCGCGTAAATAAAGGGATTTATGACAGATGATGCCCAAGCTAGTATCGACGCTATCACATGAAGAATTGGCAATTTCACTTTATCTTCGACAACATTCGCAATCATGAGGGGCATAAAGCAGAGTAAAAAGCAGAGGAAAATTATCAGCATCAGCCTCGTTACTCTTGAGTCTTCACGTCGCTGAAATCCAGTACCTTTTCTCTTGCCACGTGAATGGGCCTCGAGATTTTTCCGACTACTCCTCACACGATAGTAAATGCAAAGATAAGACACCGTTATAACGAGACACGGTACAAGAAAGCCCAAAATAAAGAGCAATTTCTTTGGACTTGTACCGTCTTTCTTCAATATTGTACACGAAAATGTTGTCTCGTCCAATCCAAGTCTACCCCAAATGCCAAGTAACGATGGAATCAGTAGTGAGAAACTGAGAGTCCAAATTGCAATCAGCATCAGCGTTATTCCACGAGTCGTGTAAATATGAGGATATAGATCCGATCTTGATATCAGAACGTACCTGGAAAATTTAAAAACATAGAGAAAAGTGTATAAAAAAAAATTTTGTTTGGCAATTTTATTTTTCAAAGTGAAATTTTCAAAAATATTTAATTGAAAAATTTCGTCTCGTTTTGAAAATAGAATATAATGCTTCTAAATGATCCTCTCACCTGTTGAGCGTGATGGCCACCATACTGAGTAGTGATACAGCAACATTTCCGTAAAAAAATAAGGGAAACACTTGACATAGAGCGTCACCAAGTACCCATGCCTCATATAAGTATCTACTCGCCGTTAATGGCAGATTAACCGATGAAAATATTAAATCCGAAACACTTAAACTTATCACGAATGCAGTCGTTGCATGTTTTCTCAGTCTTGCATATTTTAATAAGGCCAAAACTGTTATTAAATTTCCTGAAACAAAAAAAATATTTTTAATTTTTATTCACACATGGAAAACAAAAAATAACTTGTGATTTCAATTGCAGAAAATGCAGTATATAAGAGTGGGGAAAAAGTTATGAAATCTCTTTGAAATAGTTAAACTATTTTAGGAGTGAAAGTTAAAGTATAAATAATATTTATACAATTTATGGATTTTATCACTTGTATTCGAAAGAAAAATGAGTGGGTGTTTTTCACCACATGTTTTTTCATATAAAAAATTATGACCCTTATGATTTCATTAAATGAGAGTAAATTCAATGGGTCAAAAGTCTCATATACGTGAGTTAAAAAATCAAGTGTTATACTAACTATATGAAGAATGTAATAAGAGAGTCTATGACTGGTGCCGCATTTCATGTAATAAATGGGTGCTTGCAAGAACTCGCTTGCACCCGTGACTCATTACATTTTCTTACACACAATTATGTGTATCATTTTATTAATATACCTTATACTAGCAACGCGATTGAACAGGAAATAAAGTTACTATTAGTCGTCTAATTTAATCTCCCCCTTAATTTATAAAATCAAATTTTATCAGCAAGTTTTACACTTCCCTTGGGAAATGAAAAAACGAAATGAAAATAAAATAAAAATAATATTTTATCATTAGTATTTAGTAATATTATTCTAAAAGAAAAAATTTATTTGATTCAAATAATCGATTACTTGACTATTATCAAATAAATATTTACTTAAACCAAATAATTTTCATTTGAGTCAATTAAATGGTATTTGTTTCAAATGGAGAAATTATTTATTCAATTACAGTTTATTGGATTGAAATAAAAATTATTTGATTCAAGGAAATATTTTTTATTTGATAATAGTCAAATGATTTATTATTTGAATCAAATAAATTTTTTTTTTCAGTGTATTTATAATATATATTACGTAATTTATGTAATTAATTTACGGAGTGGCCTTGGATTGGACAGTCGGTGTCATCACCCTAATTACAATTATAATGGCTTTTTATAATTTTAAACGGAAGTCCTTAAGTATATACAGGGTTCTATATATATATATTTATATATATATACAAGAAAGTTCAATGGGCGAGCAGAAAAAAAGGTGGGGAAAGGGGGGACACCACTATGGTTGAGCAATCGAGACATAAATTGGCTTAGATTGAAAAAAAAGCATGAGTTTAATTAACGAATGCAGTCAATCGATATGCATTTGGCTGTGATGGATTTTTTTTTTATCTTTTAACTATTTATATTGGCTCATCAAATCTCGAGCTAACATTTATTTTTCCAATGGACTCTCAACTATTTCTTTTGATGACAGTCTAATAATTTTTTGTAAGGTGGAACATAAATTATGTTTTTTTTTATGTGAAGTTTTTAATTTTTTTTTTGAATTTTGAACACTTTGAAGTGTTTTCAAATGTATAACGAAATATATTCTCCATTTAAAACTAAAATACTCCGCACTTTATGTTTTTCTGAATTTATTATCTATGAAAATTTTTGTTAAGCTAAATGTTTAATTAGTGAAAAATTATTGAAAAAATTTATTAACAATTTGAGAAAAAAATTTGACGACAAATTCGAGAGAGAATATTTTTCATTTAACATCACAGTAAAAATAAAATCTTATTTTAAGATGAGTCTTAAATTCAGCACTGCTAGCCATAATGTAAATTGTAT
>JUFY01023305.1:19108-43509 GCA_001855655.1 Leptopilina clavipes | reverse complement strand
TAATTATTATTATAATTGTATAATAATAATTGAGATGAGAAATTTTTAACTTTGTTAATTTATAAAATTTAAATTCTAACTGATTATTGAAATATTACATAAATTTATAATATTATGTAAAAAGAAAAAGAAAACTTGGCTTGAAAATAGAGCGAAAAAAATAAAATAAGATTTCCAATGTAAGAATTTTCAAAAATGAAGTTTTTCGAGTGTGTTTGGAAGAAAAAAAAAGTTATATATATATAAATATTGAAAAAAGAGAAAGCGATTGTGTATTTTTTTGTCATGGCAAAGCGAGAAAAAAATAATTACATAGGACAATCTGTTTTTTGTCAGGAAAAGTCGCGCACTTCTCACGAAAGATGATCGTCATTCGAATTTGTTCTGTGATTGATTACTATACACATTTTTAAAGAGTTGTCTCAAAGTACCGATATTTTATTCACAGTTTCCACACTCTCTTTATAACTATGAATCAGGGTCACAATGTCCTCCGATATTATATTATTGCGACGCGTGTACGTTACTAGTGATATTACAAGAAAAAAATTTTTTTTTTTTGAAAAGAAAAAAATAATGAATTCCACAAGAAAAACAGTTATAAAATATGGAATTCATTATCTCTGGTACCAGTGACTATTTAAGCACAGAAACTTTATATAAACTATTAATTAATTAATTAAAAAGAAAAGAAAAAATGTTTTGTTTAGCACCGACTCAGGAATGAAAGTCACGCTCTTCAAAGTGCAGATTGATTGCGAGATTTATATTACTATCCGACTTTACCACAAAATACAGTATATGACGTACTAGCTAAATTTAGAAATATCGCTTAATTTGTTAACTGTACGTGTCGCACATGCGTACACTTGTAATGTATATTTTTAATATCGAGTATGTCTAAGTGATACTTAGGGTCAAGTTAAAGAAGGTGATTTTTAACGAAGATTACTAATTCTATATTTCTTCAACACAGCTGATGACCAAGGAACCGTTTTTGTTTTCCTTTTTTTTATTGAAAATGAAATTTCTTTGATTTTGTCATCAACAAAGAGAGATTTTTAGACAAAATCAAACGATCTTTATATAATTGGCGTTGTTAAATTAGTTTTTAAAAACTGGTTTCAATTTTTCTCTCTAATAAGAACACAGTATCACGTTTTTCTGCGAAAAAACAAAAATTATCCATTTTCTCCATTCTGAAAAAAATTATTTTTTAAATTCCCAAAAAATATTGATTCAACATTTTTTCAGAAATAGTCGATACTTAGTTTTTGTTTGAGATAAAATGAGAAAACCATCGAAATGCAATATTAAGCTACTTTTGTATACTAGATCTCGAAATCAATTTGTCTAAATGAATTTGTTCATAAAGTGCAATTTTTCCACTCTGTTGGTCATACAGCTGATCCTGACGAATTTAAAATAACGCTTGCTTCTCAGAAAAAGTGAGACAAAAAAATAATAATTTCCTGTTAAAAGTGAGAAAATATCTCTTATTCAATTTGCTTCCTCAAAAAAAAAAAAAAAAAATTCCAAACAATCTAAAAAATTAAAATTATAAACTGTAATCATCTCCTAATGGAATTTAAATTTCAAATGGAGAAATACTTTTATAATAATTTTAATCGAGGAAATTATACAAAAATTAAATTTACATTCAAAAACTTTGGATTTTCGAATCCAGTTAATTAGAGTAAAATTATCGTTTAAAATAAATACCAGTGATGTTTATTTTTCTTCGAGGAGGCAAATTCGAAATTTGGAGATATTTATGAAAAAGCAGGTGAAGCCATAATAACTGTAAGCGAATGGTCAGTTGTACTACGTTTCGGATAGCGAAACTAAAAAAAATAAAATCCTAGAATATATTATTAAAAAAAAAATACGGAAATAAGCAGCTCTAGTGAGCTAAAACGCGCAATGATTGTTGATAAGTGAATTGCAATGCACGGCACAAGTACAGACCATGTAGCGATGTAAAATGTATATGTACTAGCCACAACTGTTGTCACCACAAAAAAAAAATATCTAAGCGATTATTAAGTTATGCAGGTTTAAGTACCGGACATATCTGTAAAGCCAGGTAGCAATCACGTTTCAGAAAAAAAAAATTAAATTAAGATATCGCCATTTTAGCGTTACTGTTATAACACAACTGTGCATTTTAAAACTAAAAAAAAATAATGGACGCTTCGTCAATTTTGTTTCGAATCTTTTTTCACTTTACGTCCAAAACGTCAAATAATAAAAATAAGTGAGCTGAGAAAAAATTGAATTAGTTTTGAAATGCACCTTTGGAGAAACGAAGAGTTTATTATTAATCGAGAGGATTTTTAGCGTGTTACGATGTTGGACCTTTTTTTCTTTGTACGATGATAAAGTTTATTAGAAGGTTGTTTAACATGTTTTTGCGCGAAAATTGTGTATTTTAGTGTTAAGATGGATTTTTAATTACTATTATATATTTGCAAAGTGTATAAATTTTTAAAAATATAGAATTATGTATGTGTACGTATATATATTTATATATACACACACACTAAACAAGAAATATATACACGTAAAATGACCACTGAGGAAAGAAAGAAAAACGATACATGTGAACGAAAAAAAAAATGAAAATTATATTTGAAGAAAGAACAAATTTTCACATGCTTGTATAATGCATGTTTAAAGGTAAAGAAAAAAAATTACAAAAAAAAAAATGTGAGTATGTATATATAACAAGTAATACATAATGTTGTAGGAGTAACATGTTAAAGAGTAGTCGTGCGTTAAATTAGATCTTAAAATCCAAGAAAAAAAAAAGAAAGTAATACTTATAGTGCCATTGTAACTGACTAATGATTAAAAAAAAACCAATTTATGTTTTAAGTAGTACCTTAGAAATGTTATTTGAGGAAAATAGTTGCGGTGTTGAAGACAAAGACTCGGTTTATGTTTTATTTTTATTATTATAATTTTTTTTTCATGTTTATTACCTATCACGAGAAATATAAAAACAGTCATTTTTTCATATTATATATGATATAATAAAATTAGGTGCAATTGATTGAGAATAGGAAGTATCGTCAAATTGGCAATATAATTGTGTATAATTGTATGATGAAACATCCAAGAATCGCAACTCTTTATTTAAATACGTATCTCTCATTTTTGGTGCTCGATATACCCAGTTATTGTTATATTATTACTGATCAACATGACTATATATTATCATATTGCCTATTATCGGTCAGTAAAATAATTTTTCGGAGTTAGTGATTATAAAGACGATGATGGTTATTTGATATATCGCTATATATGTAAATCACTCAGATATACATATATGACCTTGTAAAACACATACACATTGTGGTTATATTTCAGTGTATCAGCATAATGATATAATTATTATGATGTTGCCCATAGAATACATTTTACTTGGTTTTTAATCTTCAGGTGTATTCATTAATTGACCTTTATTACCGAAAAATAAACCTTTTATTTATTCCATCTAAAAAGCATGTGATAGTAAAAAAGATTTAAAAACCGCTACAAAGTTGAAGTATAAATTTTTGTGTTCATTTCATAAACACTTTGCTTCCTCATGGAGATTTAAAAAATAATTTGTGCCCGGACTACAAAATTCGAAAAAATAAATAACTAATATTCTTTGTGTTGTATGACAATTTACTTTTTTTATTACACACAATTTGTTGTATACAAAATTTTGCATCACACTTTTACATTTTTATCGAAAAATATAAGAGGCATTAAAATATATAATATACTATAAATTTACAAATATTGACGAACACCACACTCGCAACGAAGGGGGGAAAAAAATAAAAAAGCATACGAGATTTTTTGTTAGTTTGCCCAATGAAACTTTGTTTTATATCATAATTATTATAATTGATTAAAGTATCGAAAAATAATTATGTCCAAGCTATTTCTAAGTATCTTAATAAAAGATACATTTGTTACGCTATAAATTTCTTTTTAAATATTAATTAGAGAATCAGTTTAAAGCAGTGCTAGAATAAAAAATATTTGCATTTTTTTTTATTTCTTTAGAGCAACAAGCCAGAAATTGGATAAATGCACTTATATTTTCTAAATCCCATTTAGTTTCTTTTTTTATTTTTAAATATATCATCGAGTTAATTATTCTCTTTCACATTTCGAGGAATAATTTATATTATAATAGTTCAAGTTTGAAAATACAGTAAATAAAATTATAACAGGAACAATGATAATCATTTTGTCTTCTTCTTCTGCTTTTCTTTTTTTTTAATTAATAATACGAGTCTCGAACCCTGTTTAATGTTCGGTGCAACTGATAAACGCTTATTTTATCGCAAAATGAGTCCAATATAAACCAAGGCAAAAAAAAAAAATATGATAAAATGGAAAAAAAAAATTTGCGTTGTAAAATAATTTTGCAACATCAAATCTAAGACCTTTCGCAAATACTTCGGAATGAAATCCGAAAATTGTAACATTCTTTAAAAAAAAGTCTCTTTTCATTTCTTATATTTTGTATACTTCATTTTAAGCATTACGATTCTCTTGTTATTTTCAATCCAGAAATTACAGTCCATATTTCTTTTATTATTTCTTTTACACACACAAATTCAAAACTCTTCTTCAAAAGAATGACTCCAAATAATAAATTATTTTCAAACCTTGGTGATTTTTTAAACTCGTATAGCGTAAAATATTGTTACAAGCTTAGAAGTTTTATTTTTTAAAAAATAATATTAAATTTCTTTTTTTTTTTTTGATATATCTCTTATTCTCTATATAAAGATTATGCTCACATTAAGGAACAGCGATCATCTCCTTGTGGATCGCCCTGAAACAAAAACAATTTATTTTCTTTAAATTGTTTAATTTTTTTTATTTATTTTACGTGCACCCACCTCCATCAAATGAATTATTCCTTTCCAATTCAGAAAAAATTGTCAATAATCAATTTTTTATAATTAATTAATAATGGGAATATTATTTCAATATTATCAACCTTTTTCTGTATGGAAAATAACGTTTCTGTTTTGTTTCTTCTGATTAGTTACAATAGTGAAATTTTCTAAAACATACTAATTGACTAACTTTTGCCAACCAAATGATTTTCATGACCTGCAGACAGGTGAAAAGCTTATATAGATGCAAAAGTAGCTCTTTGATTAATATAACAATGTCAATAAGAAAAAAAATGTTTTCCATTGAAATGTAAAAGTATGGTAAAATTTAATTTTGGTTATTTAATAAGTGGATATATTTATTTTCTAATTCATGGACTTTCAATAAATCAAATTCAAAAATATATAAACATTTTTAAATGTGACGGGGATAATAAGTTCGAAAATAATTGGTTTTAGTCAATTATAATCAATCTTAAAAAATTCTCTCCCAAAAATGATAAATTAATCATTTAATAATGTTAATAGCGTATTCAGTGTGGCAGCAAAGTCCTTTTTTCTTTTTTTCTGAAAAAAATACTAAAAAAAATAATTTTTCTACTCAATTGTTTAAATTCAAATGATAATAATGATGCTTTTTTTTAAATAATTTGCTTTTTGATTAGTCTATCTTTATATATTATATTATTAAATTTTTTTATTTTTCAGTTAATCATTTTCGCATTTAATTTTAATAAATTTTCTTCAATTTTTTAATAAGCTTCTTTTTCCTAAATAATGTAAGTCTTATTATGATAAGACATTTATTATTTTTTAATCATAAATACATTTTTAATTTTTTTTTTTCACCAGCGGCCACGCTGCATTTTTAAAAAGATAAGCGCAAGATTTTTTTTTTATTGTTCGAAAGACAATGTGGTTAAGTGAGAAATTCCACAATATCGATGTAGTAAGTATTCAAAAACCTCGAAAACACACGTTTCTTTTTAATTTTATTTTAGTAAAAGCGAAAGCGAAAATTTGCAGTGAATTTAAGAAGAAATATACAACATAAAGAAGCAAAATAAAATTTTGAAAATATGGCACTTTTATATAAAGGCGATAATCTAGTATGATAGGCAAAAAAATGATTGAATGTACATCTGAAAGATTTAATACAACTTACATAGGCTGACCATTTGAGCCGTGTACCTTCTCACTTTTTATCGGAAGAGATAAGATGTTCTCTATAGAACAAGAATTGGACATTGGTTTACAGGGAAAAAATAAATCTACATGTTCATTTTTGTCTTAATTTACTAGATCTTTTCAATTTTTAACTGCTTTTACTTTTAAAATTTACTCAACTTTTTAAAAAACCAATTTCAAGATAATTAGCCATTTTTAAATACGAATTTTTAAAGAAACATTTAAGAACACTGCTTTTTATAATTTAATAGGATTTTTTCCCAAATTTAAAAATATTGCCTTTCTTTATTAATTTTATAATTCTGAAATTATATAAAAAATTCTAAAAAAGTTGTACATATTTTTTTTAAAGATCTCAAAAAATTTTCTTCAGAAGAATATCACACAATAATCGGGAAAGAAGAATATCCTTCAAAGTTAGTTATTATGTAATTCATTTATTAAAAAAGAAAAAAAAAAATCTTTTTCCGATCTAGAGAAGTCAATTTCTCGTTGATTGTGCGAGTTACATATGAAATAATGCGAAATGAATACCATGAAAACAATTTTTTTAGTTAATTAAAAAAGAAAAAAAATTAAATGAAATATGTAAAAAAACAGAAATGAAGCCGACAAATTGGACTCTTGTGTCAAAAATATCCACATTGTCTTCTAAAAAATAATGTACTTTTCCACTTTTCTATTATTTCATAAAAGTGGACAATTTTTGTAATATAAACAAAAAGTGTTCAATTGCCAACAAATAAATGACAATTTACTTTTAGAAAAAAATTGTCATCAAAATTTAATTTTTAAAACAACGATAAAAAAATTTACTACTTTTCTTACCTGCTGATGATGAAAATCTTCAGATCCTCGGAAACCAAGATTTTCCCTATGTCGAGACAATGTTGTGGACAAGTGTTGCCTTTTACGTTCGGATGTTGCCATTTCCTGGAAAATAAAATATGAACAATTAATTTTTAAATTCTATACTTTTAATTAACGTTAAAAAAAATACGTGAATAAATAAAAAATTCGTTTTTAACATCACACAATCAAAACATACTTCTCCATCGTTGTTTAAAAGAATAGTTGTCATGTTATCTGCAATGAACCATTTTTGACTTTTCATAACAATATTAGATGGAGGCTCATGGGTGGCACCAACATCTGCTGACCAGACCATAACATTTGCGCCACCATCGACTTTCGCAGTCCTGTGGAACTTGAAAGTTGTCTCCAATGTTCCAGCCTTACGGATGATTTGCCAACCACTCAAAACTATTTCCTGAAATTCAAAGAAATTAGTTTATTATTTTATTTCTTAATTATTTATTATTATTTACATTTTGGAATGTGAATTTTTTTGCACTCTTTTCCCTAATGGGCAAATTACCTTGCTTCCTTTGTTCGTCAATTTGACATAACGACCCTGTGGATCAGCTTCTGTTATTTCCATTTCTCCTCTCGCTGTTCCTGAAACACTGTAATCACTACTGCTGCGTTCTTCACTTTCCTCTAAAAGTGTACGCTTTCGTTTACCACCTCGGATCGGAGTATGACGCGATGGAGTTGTTCTTCCGCCCGTCATTGTTGAACCAGGAGTTGGCATCGGTGTAATATTCAACCTGTAAAGTATTCGCGAATTTTTATTTTCACCTTATTCAAAATTAATTTATTTTTATTTCATTTATCAATGAGAAAATATTTTCACTTTTAATAAATCGTTTCAATTAATAGTTACCTGGCCTCTTCACCCTCGAGAAGTTTTCTATATGCTGCAATTTCCAAATCAAGAGCAATCTTGATATCCATAAGATCTTGATACTCTTGTAAATGTTGAGCCATTTCTTCGCGCATTCGAGACAAATCTCCCTCCAAATTAGCCAAATCTTCGGCGTGGCGAGCTCTTTCGTTCTCGCGTAAAGTTTCCAACTCTCTGTGAAAATAAATTTTTTGTTTTAATATAATTTTCAGACATTGAGAAAGATTTTGAATTACTGAGAAAAAAAATTATCTACATACCTGATTTTTGCATTAAGTGCATTATTAAGAGTCTCGAGTTCACTGATTTTTTGATTCAATCCATCGATTCGCGTACGAGTTTGACGAAGTTCTTCGACTGCAAGAGTGGCTGCGCCGCTATTTCTTTGTGCATGGGATGTCAAGTTTTTAATCTTGCTCTCATACAGCATCTCAATTTCTTCGCGGTTAGCGCGCATTTGGGCTTCATATTGATCACGCAATTCTTGTAGTGATTGTTGCAATTTTGCTTCATATTGCTCAGCGAGACGTCCATCAATTTCTGATATTTCAACCTTTAAATAATTCCAAGAACATAACGAAAAATAATAATTAATTAAGACCAAAAAAACACAATAAATGTTGATAAATAAAATAAATTTGTAAATAATTACCTGACGACGTGAACGTGTCTCTGTTAATTCCTGTTGGAAAACTTGATCCTTAAAACTATTCTCCTCCTTAAGACTCTGAATATGATTTTCAAGATCAATTCGCTGTAATGTTTCTTCCTCAAGATTTTTCCGACAGTCATCTAATAAAGTTTGCAGTCTCTCATTTTCCTTTTCCAATTCTCTTACCCTTTCGGTAAGTTTTTTACGTTCAGCTTGCGATTGATTGAATTGTGCTTGTAAATCACTACAACGAGATTCATAAATTGTTGCATTCCTTTCAGCAATCTGTAGATCCTTTGTTTTCTTATCTAGCCTAAAAAAGAAAAAAAAATTAAATGTCAATAAAAAATATTTTCGAAATTTTTGTCTAAAAAAATAATAATATAATATAATTAATACTGACGTATTACAGTAATTTTTTTTGTGCTGAAAAAATACGTTTTTAGACTGAATTCTTCATTTTTAGGTCTAAGTCTAATGTGTAATGAGTTTTAAAGAGTCTTTCAAGCGAAGCAGGAAGGCGTGGCACGCATCACCCTATACCCAAAATGTGATCACTGAACTCAAACCTTCCCTTTACTGTATATTATAAGTCGCCAACAAGCTTCAAAAATAAACACACTCTGATAGATATAGAAATTTTTTAATATCTATTTTAATATAATTCTCGTCTACCAATAAAATCTGTGATAATAATTTAAAATTTTCCAATTTTCTCATATCTCTTTTTTTAATAACTTTCTAAAATTCCTGATTACCAAGATTCCGGAATTTAATCTTAATCGATAGCGATAAGCGACATATACAGTTAGGCCAAGTTTTCTGAATGTAGAAATACTCCAAAAGCCGTTAGGAAAATAAGAAAAGAGAAAATGTATTTTTTTAAACAAAATTCAAATAGAAATAATTTTTTTTTTGTTTTTTTTTTTGTTAAATTGCACAGAAATAGGGAAATTAAAACTAAGGAATCCAGGGATAATAAAGTGGATATATATAAACGCAAGGATTTCTTCTCAAATTATTTATCAAGGAGAAAATAGTGACATCAACTAGTGAATTTTTGCTGATTCTGTCTCGTTATCCTTGGCCTACTGTCTTTTATTATCCAAGAATGAAATATTCCTAATTCAAAGTCTCGATTATGTTTTCTTTTAGATCGGCAATTCGTTAAATTTTCAAGGAAGGAAATAAAGAAATGTGGATCTTGGAAATTCAGGTATACACTCCACACGCAGCCTCTCCTGAATCTTTTCAATGAAATCGACCTTTTATTCAGTTTTTATTCGGGGATAAAGCCAAGTATTGGTTCCTATACTAATCATGTGTATTTCTCGTTCCTATTTTCAGCTGCACGACCCACATTCACAATTTTATATATTCTCGCCTAAATCTCGAAGAAGATTTTTCATCCCATTGCATGTTCTATTCGATAACATTTTTTTTTCTTCTAATTTTAATCGGTTTGTGTTTGATAAAATTAATTTCTATTTTCAAATAATTCTTAACAGAAATTAATTTATTATTTACTAAATGTAAATAAAAAATTAAAAAAAAGTAAAAAGAAAGTAAAAAAGTAAAAAATAGTAATAAAAAAATAGTCAAAAATAAGTAAGTAAAAAATTACTAAATGTAAATAATAAATTAATTTCTTTCTTGCTTGAAGTACATTTTAATAATTTTTGATTGAAAAGAAACTAAAATATCCATTTGCTCAAATCTAAATGCCACGGGGGGTTTTTATCATTTCGCTTTGTGGCAATTGAAATAAGAAAAGAAATTAAAAAAAAGAAAGGAGAATGTTGTAGGCGAGGTATCTCAGTAGGGGAGTTTATAGGCCAACGGACATTTTGCACAATTATAGTGCCAACGCATGCATTGATCTAACGTACAATGTCAAGAGCGCAGAAAGTGATACTTGAATAATTGCACTTTCCAATTGTAATTTATAAAATCCCCGACCTAAATTAAATTAAAAAAAATTTTTTTTTGTAAAATTTGTTTATAATAAAAAAATTAAAAAATTAAAAAATAACAAAAATTTAGTAGAAAAGTAAAAAAAAATTGAATCGAGTATATATAAATATTTTGTTTTTAAATAAAAATATGATGTGAAAAAAGAAGAGAGACGTGTTCGTTAAAAATTAAGTACACACAACAAAGTCCATCTAATAAATAACTTCGACCTTCACAGATTTCCTTTTTTTTCTCCTATTAGACTATAAACAAGTTTATTGACCTTTGATTAACATTGAAGAAACTAATCGAATCCCACGAATGACATAAATTGCAACAAAAAATCACGGTTGTGAAAAATTTTCTCTAATTTACAAGCTTTCTTGAATTTGAAATTTCGTAGCGCAAAATTTTGAAATTTCAGATACGATTATTAAAAAAAATGATGTCATTGACAATTTTGGTCTTTAACATTTTGTTTCTAATTATAATAAAGGGGGGGAATATTATTCCTTGACATTCCTGAATTTACGATTGAGTAATCATTCCCTATGTATAAATATGATTACACCTCACGTCTCATGTAAAGACATACCATAAGAAATGCTCGGTAAATATTTGCCTGGAGGATGCAAATTCATACCTGCGTTACCACTATCTCACGACTATAGAATTACAAACAAAAAAATTACTTGACATTTTTTTTTGCACTCAAAAGTATAAAAAATTTATTTATTTTTCTAGATTAAAAAAAAAAATTAACAATTATCAGAACTGCAAATTAAATGCCGGCAAAAGAAAAATAAAATTCTCTGAACGAAAAAGTTGATTTTTCATGAATTAAAAACAGAAGAGTCAATGTTTTCGAGTCAGGTGATGTTTTGGGAGCTGACATCATTCACCCTTATAGTAAAGTCGTGACGCAATCGTAGTAACGTCATGTCTGATTTGAAACACACAAGCAAAAGCAGACCGACTGGCATGTTTTTTTTCTTTTCAACCGCGGACATTGATTGCTCGATGCTTAACGCTAAAATGTTAATTTTTATCTCATTATAAACTGATCAACATTATAATCATTTCCAAAATTAACTCTTTCCCTTGTTACATCACTATAACTATTTTTTCTTTTTAAATACTTTTTATAGAATCATAAGTCAAAAATGGAAAAAAAATTTTCCAGATAAGATATCAATGAATCAATGTCAATATTATAAGATTTCAGAGTAAACAATATTTGATAACTGAATTGAAAATAAATAATTCACAAATATTTTAGGGGAAAAAAATAATATCAAAAATGATCAATCACTTAAGTGTGTGACACGTTCGAATTTCACGCCTAAACTTTCTCCTTTGTTCCTCTTCCTACGTAACATAATATTTCATGCCTACAATCAATTTAAAATATTAGTAAACTAAAATTAATAATTAAAATAAGTAAATTACAAAATAATAAAGAATAAATTAATTAGCGATGAATAAATTAAGAAATAAATCAAGGAATAAATAAACAATGAGGAAGAAGAAATTACAAATTAAATAATAATAATAAAGTAAAATGAAATAGTAAATAGTAAATAAAAGGTAAATAAAAAATAAATAAAATAATAATAATAATCCTTTTAATGTCAGTCAGGACACGAGAAACATTATTGATCCAACTGAATTTAATTATCTTGCTAATCCTTAAGCAAAAAACTAGGACTCTCTGTCTGTTTACTTGACCTACTTGAATTTCTATTTATTGTTCAATTATTGCATAAAGAACATAAAACTAAATACAAAAAGATAAAAGCGAATGCCTACTTATGACTAATATTTATCACATCCTTTTATAAAAAAAAAAACTTTTAACATTGTCTTGCATTTCTTTAAAAAAAATTTTTTTTTCCCCATTTATTGACACATTTTATCAAATGTGTTTACATTTGATAAAAAGTGTCACTACGATTTTACTATTATCCATCATTGAGACCTTGACTTTGAAATAAAATACATGGAAAAATGTGAAATATTTACTGAAAGAAAATTGTAATTTTCTTGTGTAATAATGCACATGCTTTTCTCAAAATTAGGATAAATGAATTTCGAAATTCATAAAATTTTGGAAAAGAATTTGAATTGGCATTGTTTTTTGTTTACAAGCAACAAATGCAAAAATTTGACCTTGTCTCTTTAAAGACAATTTCTGAAATACAGACAAAATCGAACAATTCAAAATATGAAAAATTTGATTTCATTTTCTAAGAAGAAATACATTCGTTGATGAATCACTTTCGTCATTTGAACTAAATATAAAATTATGACGTTGCTACTGTGTTTGGAAATTGAAAAAGCAAATTCATCAAATTCACATTTTTTATGTAGGTACTAAAAACATTCGCGTAACTTGTCATGTTTAAAATATGAATTAGCATAAGGTTATTTAGAATGATGACAAAAACAAAGAAAGCCGATTACGCATTAATTAAATATTATTTTTTTCCCCAAAATAATTGTGTCTATTGATTGTTAATTTAAATAACGAAATGAAGTAGTACTCACTTAGATTTTAGATCCTCGTTATCGTCCCAAAGACGTTTAGTGTCAATTTCGAGTTTTGCTCTTTCTCTAGCAGTGTCGTCTAATAATTTCCTAGCATCCGATAATTCATGCTCGTACATAGATTTAATATTGGTAACTTCCCGCGTGACTGTTTCCTGGGACGATTGTACCTCTCGCGTGAGCCGGGAGTTTTCGGTCTCAAGATAACGAACTTTATCAATATAACAGGCAAGTCGATCATTGAGATTCTGTAGATCCTGTTTTTCTTGAAGTCTCGAGTAACGAGTTGGACTTAGAGGACTTCCAGGACGTCGTGTACCAATTGGCGTCGATGAACCGATGGGCGTTTGCTGAGAGCTAGCGCTCGACGATGAAGTTGCCGCTGTCTTTTTACTTGCTTTAGTTGACATTTTCGTTGACTAGTATTTACTAGTTTACGATTCACTTTTTAACTGAAAGTTCGTTTTATCTGAAGCCGATCAATTTTTTTAAATATGAGACGATCATTCACTTGGCGAAATAAAAGACACCGCGTCACACTTTTTTCGGGTTAGAACGCGCACCGGGATTGTCTCTAAATATCTCTGAATCTCTCTCCAACACGAGTAACGGAAAAAGAAATGACGCCGGACGCCGGCTTCCTTTTTAGCACTGTTGCCAACTTTCCAATGTTTCACTTTTAATTCACCAAGTCCCTAGGATTTTCTTGTTCGCCAATCTTTGCTCTAGATTGACGCGGGAAATTCAAACCATTTTTTACTACTGATCGGTAATATTTGTATTTGGGGGAAAAATATTATTTTTCCTCTGTTCTTAACCATAAATGGTTAACGAGTTCATTTGCTGTGAATCTTTCTCGTGGATTTGCAGTCAGTAAACCTTCTATTACATTCCTACCTGAAAAATATTTAAAGTATTTTAGAATAAAATTAGTTTTTAGGATATAAAATAGAAAAATTATAATAAAAAATTTTTTTTAAGTAAAAACTTACAGTTATCGGAAATGTGAGAGATAATATCTTTATTATATCTCCTTATTCCTGTTTTTATGTCAAGAGCAGCATACACAGATCCTGTATAGGGAAAAGCTTCTTTGACAGTTAATAAAAAATACAAAATAGATCCAAGACTCCAAAGATCACAACTCTCATTATATTCTTCCAAGGCAACAATTTCCGGTGCAGCGTAGGGAAGAGAGAAGAATTCATATTTCATTGGTTGACAATCATTTTTATTTAATGATAAACCAAAGTCTATTATCTTTATAGGTGCATTATTTCCGGTATGTGAAAATATTAAATTCTCAGGTTTAATATCACGATGGACAATATTTTTAGAATGTAAATACTGAACAGCTGAGCTCATTTGTTTCATTATTTTTTTCGATCGTTCCTCATTAAATGGCTCTTTTAATACATCAAATAAATCTCCACCTGATAATAATTCCATTACAAAATATATTTTATCACGATTTTTAAAGGCACCTATAAATTCAACAATATTTGGATGTCCTTGGGCTTTTTTTAAAAAATAACTCTCCTCTGGATAATAATCATCTTCGGTGATTATTTTAACAGCGTATGTTTTACGTGTCTTTTTGTCACAACATTTTCGACAGGTGGAGAAATTTCCTTTTTTTATTCTGAATTTATCCACTGGTTCGAATTCGTAAAATTGAAAGAATTTCTCTGATATTTCAACATTTTTTACATCATCACACATTTCCACAGCCATGAGAAAAAATGTAATCTCTGAAAAAGGGTATAAAATTTATTATTGTAATGTCAAATTTTAAAAATTTGTTAAATATTAATTGCAGATAATTTTATTTAATGTTACGATTTAATCAACAATTGTGCAACCTAACCTAAAAATAATACACACAACACAGGTCAGTATTGCATTAAAATTTTATAAATTCTGAAAATTTATTCTAAAATTTATTTCCAATTGTTGATTAAAACAGAATATTGAATACTGAATCGTAATAATATCACAAAATTGATATATTTGTCATTTTACTTATTTTTCAACACTAAAAGATAATAAAAGATAATATAAGACTCAAATGGTTAGAATATAAATATTTAAATGAATTCATTACTTTTTTGCAATAGTTTCACATTAATACTGCTTAAAACCAACAACTTTTAAATACTTTATATTTTCTTTTGTGTACTTTTCACCCTTTTCACTTTCGAATCGAAAATAGAATTAATTATTGTGATTTTTAATGCAATGATGTTGGCGACAATGCTATCGTCAGTGATGCCACTCTTGTAAAAATTTGTCATTGGTCGAAATAAGCGCGCTTTTTTGAAATGTTGAAGCATTTCAAAAAAAGCGCGTTCACTTCGACCAATGGGAAGATTTTCAAACACCATGCGCACTTGCATTGTTGGATGCTCTCCCAGTTGGCAACACTGACATTATTAGTTTACACAAAAATGGCGAATGACAGAAGTGAGGTTATGTTTAATTAAAAACGCTACAGAATCTTTCTAATTATTGACAAAAAAAGCATTTTTCCAAAAAAAAGTATTATAGAAGTAATTAGAAAAATCGGTATGTATATTTTTTATAATTTTGACTAAAAAATGGTAATGTAGTCTACGTTTAATTGTGTCTGGCGTTTTGGAGTAATCACTTAAAAACGTCAACTAATTGTTTATACAATTATATATTTGAGAATTTTACTCTAAATACGATTAATATAATTCTACAATTATAAATTTCGATTTCTTTAGAATATTAAAAACACTCAAAAATATATAAAACTTACTCATCAGCACTTTGTTGTAGAAAATTTATAACAAAAAAAAAAACAGTACAAATTTGTTTTTAATTCATATTGTTAAGATTTTGATAATTCATTGTTACTATCTATTTTTTAAAATAGAAAGATAAAATGTATTTTAATTATTTCAGGAGAAAAATGGCTCTTCGAACTTATGGCGACAAGCCAATTAGTTTTCAAGTCGAGGAAAATGGAGAATATTACTGCATTGGTTCCGAAGTGGGAAATTATTTACGTCTCTTTCGTGGTTCATTATACAAACGCTATCCTGGCATGTTCAGAAGATCAATAACAAATGACGAACGAAAAAAATTAGTTGAACTTGGTTTAAGTCAACATGTTCTTGCTTCAAGTGTTTCACTCTTGAGAGCCAGCGAAGTTGAAGATATAATTGAGGGAAATGATGAAAAATATAAAGCCGTTTCGGTTCATTCATCAGAACCGCCAGCTCCACGAGAAGGAAAATCGAAAAAGTCTATGGCATGGGTTCCCAGTTTACCGAATAGTTCACATTTGGATGCCGTTCCACAAGCTACACCAATTAATCGCAATAGAGTGCATAACAAAAAAGTCCGCACTTTTCCTCTATGGTCAGTTAAATTCACATTTTAAAGACAATTTACATTTTTCTTTTTTAAAAAAAACAGTATAAATTATTAATAATTCCTTACAGTTTTGACGATACAGACCCATCGGCTAATTTAGAGAACGCAGCTCAACAGGAAATGCTCGTTCCAATTCGTTTGGATATGGAAATCGAGGGACAAAAATTGCGTGACACTTTCACGTGGAATAAAAATGGTAAATCTAGACCAAATTTTAAATAGATGTAGAAAAAAAATCCCGAGTTGTAAAATTAAAACTCAGGTGCATAATAATAAATTAGAGTTAATAATTTAAAAAATAATAATAATTACAGAAAGTTTAATAACACCGGAACAATTTGCTGAGGTTTTGTGTGACGATTTGGACCTGAATCCATTGACCTTCGTACCCGCGATTGCTCAAGCGATAAGACAACAAATAGACGCCTTCCCTCAGGAGATAATATTAGAAGATCAATGCGATCAGAGAGTTATCATCAAACTAAATATTCACGTGGGAAATACATCTTTAGTCGATCAAGTTGAATGGGACATGTCCGAGAAGGAGAATAATCCGGAGAAATTTGCAATGAAACTTTGTGCCGAACTTGGACTTGGGGGAGAATTCGTTACCGCCATCGCATACAGGTATGGGAATTAATTTAATTATCAATTTTTTGTTTTCTAAGCAATTGAAATTTAACAATTTTTTAAAAATTGTCTGTAGTGTACGGGGACAATTATCCTGGCATCAGAGGACGTACGCATTTTCTGAAGCTCCACTACCAACAGTTGAAGTTCCTTTCAGATCACCATCAGAGGCTGATCAATGGGCTCCATTCCTGGAGACTCTGACAGATGCAGAAATGGAGAAGAAAATACGGGACCAAGATCGAAATACTCGGTAAAAAGAATCAATAAATTCAAATTATGAAATTAATATCAAAAAATATCTATTAAAAAGAAAAAGAAATCAGAGAAAATTATTTTACTAATTTTATGAATTTTTTTCCAGACGTATGAGACGATTGGCCAATACCACACCAGTATGGTAACAAAAAACGATACATTTAAATAAATTACAATCCAATAATTAAGTTGACATAAAATTACTTCGTCTCACAATTATCTATTGATTTATAGAAATTGTAAGTTTGTACGTTTTGTGTAAGTATATCTAACATTTTTTTTATGTAAAGAAAGTCATTTGGAAATAAATCATCTTCAACTAACACTGCATGACAAATTTGAAATTTATTCTTATAAATTAGTACATAAAACCTATTAATATTTCAACTCTTTTTTTCGATTTTTCTCATTTATTTTAACGACTTAATGAAACTAACATTTTTTTACGATTCTTTAAAAATGAAATTTTTTTTAAACTGATAAAAATGATAATTTTTAAATGAGGTGCGAAAAAAATACAAAAGATTTTATTAGCAATAATAAAAATAATGTAAAACGTTGAAATAAGTAAAAATGTTTTTAAAAAATTAAGTTTAAAAATGTTCAATAATTAAAAATTTTAGAAACAATTTTATTAAAATAAACTGAATTGCAAACTATTGAAAAATGGAAACAAAAAAGAAAGTTATAAACAAAGAGGAAAAAAGGGGGAAAAAATGAGTGAATATTTGTCACACACTGTAGATAATATTGATAGGAAAATAAAATTAATTTCAAAGAACGTCAATGAGCTTTTGTTGCGGCTTAAATATGAGTTTCGCAGTGTAAATTTGTGAATGGTGAATTCCTTGACCCCTGAGGCCTTAGAGTTTGTGAATAGTCAACAGTATTAAGGCAACTCTTGATAATAAAGAGGAAATTACGGTAGGGGACACATCGCTCTATTCACAAGTAAAGAGACACAAGACACACGATTCTCAACAGCTCCTCGCAGTGCTGGGATTTAGTTCTAAACGAGCGGTTTGAAGGGAAGGTTCGCCGGTAAATCATCTTATCAAGAAACAAAAATGGATTCAATTACACTAGTGCGTGAGTGTTTATTATCCAAAGGACGAATACTTCCTGGAAATCCTTTTATTACAAGACCCTGGCTCGAGGATAAAGCCCTAGCGGCAACACCCAGTGGAAATGTGGGTGTTAAAGGAATTATTGCTGGTAAATTTAATTTCCCTCGCTAGAATATTGTCATTGCAAAAATAAACCTTCTGAATAATTCAATAAAATTATATCCATATGAATAAAAAATTATCTGTGTAAAATAACCTTGACAGTGACCTCGTGTTTTTTAAAAAAAATTAGGTTAGAATAAACCATGCGCATGACAGATGTCAAAAAACGAAAACAATTTTCCGATTTGAGCGAATAAATTACACAATTTATCATTTTTCACCGATTAAATTTTATTTCATGCAATATTTATCATTTTTTACTGACCTCTTACATGCCGATAACACCAGACTTGATAAAAAAAAATGGTTTTCAAAATTTTGGATTATGACATAACCCCAAATTTTCTTAGCGCATTTAACACCGGATTTCCGTTTTTCTGTAATAATTATTATTGCAAAATTATTTTCAATGCGATAAAAGTTTAGAGTCCAAGGTTGACATTTCTAACATAATTACATATTTTAGCTCGATAACACTTTGACAAAAACACAATTTTTTTTATATCAAAAAAATAATTTTGAATTTGAAATCTCCGGCGATTTAAAATATAATTAATATGTAATTTTTCCAGAAAGTTGAATTATTATTTTCGATAATAAACATCATGATTATTGTTAATAAATCTTGAGTAAAATTTTAAAAAATTATGTCATATTTCTAAAATTTGGAAAATTAATTTTTATCTTGAGTTTATTTATTCGAGATCATGGATTCAACTCTATTATTAGACATATACACAAGACAAACTTCTGAACTGGAATTTGCACATTAATTTAATCAATTTTTTAAGAGCACTTTATGTGACATACATTTTCTGGAATATTTTTAAGAAACAAGATTCTATTTATAAAATAAAAATTTGCTAAAGATTTTCTGAATATTTCTTTTTAAAATAATTAATTTTCTATAATTTCGGAATTTAAAAGAGCTTTCTAAATTTTAAGTTTCTAAATATGAAAAAAAATTTTTTTTAAATACTAATGATTGATTCAAAATTTTAGGTGGAATAACAGGTGGAATAGAAATTTGCATTACATATCCAACAGAATATGTAAAAACACAATTACAATTGGATGGAAAGGCGGGCGCTGGAAAAGAATATTCAGGAATATGGGATTGTGTTACAAAAACAGTGAAAAATCGTGGTTTCTTTGGACTTTATCGTGGCCTCTCTGTTCTTCTCTATGGCTCTATTCCAAAATCAGCGGTTCGTTTTGGAGCATTTGAAAGTGTAAAACAACAAATTGTTGATGAAAATGGACAACTCACTGCACAGAAACGCCTTTTTGCTGGCCTCAGCGCAGGAATTTGCGAAGCTATTTTTGCAGTAACGCCCATGGAGACTGTTAAAGTAAAATTTATCAATGATCAAAGATCTGCGAATCCAAGATTCCGAGGATTCGTTCACGGCGTTGGAATTATTATTCGCGAAAATGGTGAAGAACATTGAAAAATTTCAATTATTTTAAATTCCACAAATTTCTATCTGTTGTGAAAATTTGAATTTTTCTATTTCAATTTTTTAATTAATTTTTGTGTGGATATTATTTCAGGTTTTAGAGGAGTTTACCAGGGTTTGGTACCCACAATGCTGAAGCAAGGAAGTAATCAAGCAATTCGATTCTTCACGGTTGAAACTTTGAAGGAATGGTACAAGGGCGATGACAAGAGTAAACCAGTCCCTAAACTCGTTGTTGGTGTCTTTGGAGCAATTGCGGGAGCTGCTTCAGTTTTTGGAAACACTCCTATTGATGTTGTAAAAACGAGAATGCAGGTAATTTTATCAAAAAAAAAAAAAAACAAAAAATTACGTACAAAACTTTAAAATTCAATATTTTGCTTAAAAATGATTTTCTAAACAATTCTTTTTTCTCTTTTGATAAAAAAAATAATTTATTTACTTTCAGGGATTGGAGGCATCAAAATACAAGAACAGTTGGGATTGTACAGTACAAATTTGGAAGAAGGAAGGACCAATGGCTTTTTATAAAGGAACTGTTCCTAGGCTCGGTCGTGTTTGTCTAGACGTTGCAATTACTTTCATGATTTACGATTCGTTTATGGATCTTTTTAACAAAGTCTGGCCTTAAAGAAAAAATAATTCTTACCTAAATAACTATTTGTCTAAAATGTTAGCAACGCAATTTGTTAACAGAACATACAGTAAGACAAAAGTGCAATTTTTTCCTGATATTCAGGTGTTTGTTTAAAAAGAGGATAAAAATACAAAGGACTGATTTATTAATGAAAATTCGAAGAAAAATATTTTAAAATTCGCACAAATGGAAACAAAACAAAAAATTTGTTAGACTTGATATTTTTTGCGTTTGTGTATTTTCTCTTCAAATTTATTTTAAAACAAATTAAATTTTCTGTTTTTTTAAAAAGAAATAGCAAAATCATCAACGAAAAATTGTGGCATTGTGCCAAAAAATTACGAGGTCAAATAATGGCGTGTATATAGATCTATGATCACGGTACTATTGTATCGTCATCATAAAATGAAAGTTTAGTGGAAAATTTTCTTTTACGCTTAAAAATGTCATTTGCATTTGGACTAACATTTTTACAAGTATTTTTACTCTATATATATCTCTCTCTTTTTGTGAAAAATAATTGTTATTGCACGTATAATTATTTATTCTCAGTACAATGAATTGTTTCTAACAACGTTCATTCCAACGATCATTCCAATTAATGTTTTTACTATAATATATAGAAACTATTTTATACTCTAATATTGAATTCCGTTAAATCGAATTTTATAAGAACAGATTAATAGAATTTGTGTACTACTAAAATTGTTATCGCCGTTGTTAAATAGTTTGATTTATAATTTATTACATTGATTTCAGAAAAAAAAATATATCAATTTGTGTGATCAATTGAATTATTTTTTATTCTCCTTTCACAATTTATGTTTTGTAGATAAATAAAAGAAAAAAAAATTGAAATCATAATATGAATTTTTATTCGAATTTAAAATATAGAATAAGAAAAAATGTAAGAAAACTTTTTATATTTTTAAACCAATGTATATATAATTTATTTTTAGAAAATTGAAATTCACACCCTAGAGTTCTATTTAAAGATGTGTAAAATATTTGATAATATAAAGTATCAAGTATCAAAAAATAAATTATGAATCTAAAATATTATTTATTGTAAATGAATAAATGAATTTTATGAACTGTTGAAAAATATATTGATAAAATATTAAAAAACACGCTCAGTGACACAGGGTACAAAAATATAACTCAATTTAACGTATAACGCAATTTAATTATATATATTCTATAATTAAATTTTTCACAAAAGGGATAAAATTATTGAAATTATTTTTAAAATGTTCTACGAATTACATATTACAGAGAGTAATAATAATCATTAATAAAATCACATATCTGTGGCTTTCGCAGTAAAAAGTGTAAGTAAAAATTGCTCTTGCTTTCTTTTTGGAATGATCACAGAAATAAAAATTCTACGAAACATTTTATTCCTCTTGCTGCACAATAAATAAATTTTTTCTTTAATATCGATTAATACTAATCATTCGAAATTGAATGAAATTTTGACTAGAGAGAGAGAGTGAATGATAACATTTAAGTCTCGTAAAATTTCATCACAATTTTTAAATTCTATAATAATAATAAATATTTTCCCTATATAAAAATTGTACCTTCTCTACAAAAATACATATATACAAAGGTATATAATTTTTTTTAATTCTATAAGACAAACTTCGCGATATGATTTCTTTTCTTTCAAATTAGTAAAAAAAAAAATTTACCCATACTTTCTTAATCTTTTAAAAAAATAGTTTGCTCTACTTATTCTGATTTTTGCAAACTATAATTATAATTTTCAAATTTCTAATTTTTTGCTACATATTTCTTTTTTATAGAAAATTTTTGACGTGTATAAATTTCTCAAGGCCACATTACGTTAAAAATATCAAAAAGTGAATCGTATATCATAAAAGTTATGGAAACTTCTAAACAAACTCTACTGAGTCTTGGGATCGTTCCTTTATAAAATGCCTTTGGTCCTTCAATTTTCCACATTTGAACTGCACAATCCCAAGAATTTTTATATTTCGCAGCTTCTAGACCCTTGAAATTAAAAATTAAAATTTAATACCTAATCTATTCAAATTTTATTGAAAAATTTACCTAGGTGCTAAATATTACCTGCATTCTTGTTTTTATAACGTCCACTGGAGTGTTTCCTAAAACTGAAACACCACCTGCAAATGCACCGAAAAGTCCAACAATAGGTTTAGGAACTAATTTACTCTTGTCATCTCCACTGTACCAATCTTTTAATGTTTCCACGACGAAAAAACGAATCGCTTGATTACTCCCTTGCTTTATCATTGTTGGCGCAAGTCCTTGATAAATTCCCCTAAGACCTGTGATAAATTTCTTAGTTTTCAATAAAATTTTTTTAAAATTATTTTTTCAATAAAATCACAAAAAACAATAATTCTAATTAACTAATTTATAATTTATCGTTAGTTTTACCACTTTCTTGAATTATTGTTCTGACACCGTGAATTACTCCTCGAAATCTCGGCTGTGGTGATCTTTGATCATTGACAATTTTCACATTAATTGTATCAGCGGGTGTTACTACAAGAATTGCTTCACATAAACCAGCACTGAGTCCAGCAAAAAATCGTTTTTCCGGTGAGAGTTTTCCTTCGCTATTGAGAAATTGTTTTTTAATTGATTCAAAGGCACCAAAACGTACCGATACTTTTGCAATAGCACCGGAAATAACAACAGTGAGTCCTTTATAGAGTCCAAAAATTCCACGATTTTTTACTGTTTTCGTCACAACGTCCCATATTCCAAAATATTGTTTTCCCGCTCCTGTTTTTCCATCCAATTGCAATTGCATTTTAACATAATTAAATGGATACGATATGCACATCTCTATTCCACCTGTGAGTCCACCTAAATTAACGCAAATAAATTTTTATTTCAATTATCCTCGTATTTGAAAAGGAAAATTTATTTAAGCACTAAAAATAAAAAAAGGGACGAAAATAAATTTTGAAAGTGTAAAAAAATAATCAGAATGAAAGAAAAAAATTGTAAACAAAGGAAAAAAATTACCGAATTTAAATAGTTTAAATTTTAAATAATTTCTAAATTTAATTTAGAAAATTAGAAAAATAAATTAAGAACTGGAATTTAAAAATCCAAATCGAAAAAAATTGTAAATTGTAAATTTGTAAATTGTACTTCAATCCTTACAAGTAAAATTCGAAACCAAAAAAGTAAAAATTAAAAAAAAAAACGGAAAAAAGTTTTTAAGTGTTTTTCATAATAAAAAATACAGCAAATTTGACATTAGAATTTCTAAATATTTGCAGAAAAAAAAGAAAAAAATTCTTGTGTATTATTTTCATTTTGAGATCAGCCATGCGCACTTTAAAATTGAGAATATCTATAAGAATATAATGACGTAACAAGAAAATATTTTACTGACGTTAGAATATTTACCGGCAACGATTCCTTTGATTCGCACATTGTCACTGTTTGCATTTGCTATTGATTTATCATAAAGCCATGGTCGCAATATAAATGGATTGCCAGGAACTTTAGTTCTATGGGACAATAAACATTCGTGTACTAGTTGGACTGGATCCATTTTCCAATTTCAGAACTTGTTTCCATGTGACGACCCTTTCGTCGTGACGTCCGCTTTAAACTGACACAAAAGCAAATATTCGCGAGAAAATATATCCTATAAAAACAAACCGCTTATCTTAAAGCAAAATTTTCCAACAATGATGAAATTCGAAAAAAAAATTGAAAAATTTAAGTTTGGAGACAAATTTATATAATTGTAATAATAATAATAATAATAATAATAA
>JUFY01023305.1:0-19088 GCA_001855655.1 Leptopilina clavipes | reverse complement strand
TAATAATAATAATAATAATTATTATTATTATTATTATTATTTACAATATTTATACATAGAATACTGTGATATTAATAGTACAGCATTACTATTTATTATTTATAATATTTTATAATCTAATTTTGTTCTTACTTTAAGTAAAAAAATGCACTAAAAAAATTTCTTTGATTCAAACAACCGATTACTGGTCTATTATCAAATAAATATTTATTTAAATCAAATAACTTGTAATTAATTAATAATTTCTGAATTTGTCAAATACAGATAAATAAAATAATAAATCAGTCAAATACAATTGACTGAAATAAAAATTTATTTGATACAAGAAAGTATTTATTCGATATAATAGTCAGAACATTATTTGAATAAAATAATTTTTTTCTCAGTGCGATTTATTAAAACAATTTTTTTTTTAAATCAAAGAATGTTTCTTAAACTGCGAAAATTTCTTCAATTCAAAAAAATCGTTTTCTGGATTTTTAATAAAAGTATATATTGTTATCGACATACAATAAACAATTTTGAAATTACATCGAAATAAATCATTCATTTCGATTAATATTTGCTTCTTTTTTTAAAAGATTTATCTTTAAACAATTTATCTTTAAAAAATTAGGATAGTAAAAAATAAATTTTTTAAAAAAGGACATTTATTAATCGAATAAATAATAAATTTTCGAATTTCAATTTCAAAAAAATTGCCATTGAATTTTAGTTTCAAAATAATTATTAGAAGCTCAAGTCAGTTTTTGAAAAGCCGCTTCCTTTCTTTTCTAAATACTTGCGGACGATAATAAATAAAAATGCTCGACTTTACCCCTCACTAAGGGGTAGAAAAGGTAAAAATAAAAAATTTTATCCTCTTTTTCAATTTTTAAATTGCAAATTTGTCTTTCAGTGTTAAATAAAATAAATTAAAAAAACTACCAAATGCAATATATCTGAATTTCTCCAAGCCTGCAAGCGGGCAATATTTCAATTTGTTAATTAACATATGATCGGTGAAAGTAAAAAAAATTACCAAACTGCAAATTTCTACTCTCATTCACTGGAATCCTTCGCATATACATAAACCTCTCGTAAAAATGAAAATGCGTTTCACCTTTCTTTCTCTTTCTCGAGGCAGATATTTCGAGTATCGCTAATGGGTTAAGGTAATACCGGAAATTCAGAGATGGGCCTTATGAAAAAATAGTTGAGGGTCTGGAGGGCCCCTGAGGGTCACACAAGCTGGGGGCCTCAATGCCTCCTTGTGTATGTGTATGTTTGTGTGCCTCCTATATACATACATTTGTGTGTGAAATGTAGTCCCCCACTCTTGGGGCCCAAGGGGGAAACCTGGGGTCACATTCCAAGATGGCCGTGCCTCAGGAATGCAGTGGGTGCCTAAGACCGCCTGCCTCCCTCCTTTTTTATTAATCAATCCAATTTATCCGACCTTTTGAAAACAAACTCACTATTTTCGCCAACAATTTTCTCGGTGTTTTATATTTCAATAAAGAAAATGTTTTTCGCGGCACGGCGAAAATAATTGCTTTAAATGCTAGTCAATAATCACAGGTGTGTGAATTTTCGTGAAAAGAAAGAAAACGAAAAAAAGAAGCGAGAAGAAAACAGAACCGAAGAAACAAGTGTCCGAAGAAAAACGGTCAAGTGTGCGGTGCGCTTAGGAGATCAAGAGGAAGAACAAGAAAGAAGAGGAATTCATTGCCGATCCAAGTCCGGATCTTCATCTAATGGAACGGATGATGCCCAGTGAAAAGCATGCTACTTTCTCGTTTTAAACAATGTCTCATAGGGATATCTCTGAGGTAAATTGTCACCGGTGTTTGTCCCTCCATTTATTTCCAACGGTCTATATTCAATTTTTCTCTCTTGAGAACGAAAAAAAAGAAACCGTTACGGATATCCGCACCTGGAAATGAAAAAAATCTCTATTACTTTTTTTATTTTTAGAAAAATCTCAATTAGAATGCAAAATTTACAATAGCAAAAATTAGACAAAATTGTTTAAATTTTAGTAGCAGATTTGAAAATTTTATCCCGATTGAGAGTAAATCTCCATCATTAATTGATGAAGACAGTTATGTGATTTTTATTTTTTTTTGCATTCTTGACCTCAGTGAAGATACGCTCCAATAATAATTATTTCCTGACTTAATCACAATTTTGAAAAATTTAATTTTGTCCATTAATAATAAAAATAGGTTGATTTTGAACGCAGTCAAAAATTTAATTAATTAACGAAAACAATAGCGAAACAAATATTCGACATTTAATTTAATTATTGATTTATTAATTAATAATGGAATTCAATTTTCAAAATTGTCAATAATTTGTTCTCCTTTACAATTAAATTTAAAATTATTTTCCTCATTGACAATTTTCGAAAACAGTTTATTTGTTAAAATTAATACTTGATAATTATTAATTGATAACTAATAAGTAATAATTGATAACTAATAAATAATAATTGATAATTAATAAGTAATAATTGATAATTAATATTTAATAAATTAAATTAATATTGTAGATAATTTATCTGTTGAATTTACTGTAAATATTTTTCGACTGACATTCTATTTTGTTCCTAACCAGTGATAATTATTTTCACACTCTCTGCGCATAATATAAAAATGGAGCAAATTGGAAAAATTATTCGATTTAAAATCACGAATTATTTCTATTTGTGAAAAATAATTTTGCTAATGGAATTATTTTGTAATTACATGAAAGGTCGAGCCCGAAGGTACGTCGGCCTTGGCCGCTGGATCTCGAGTCTTATTCCTGGAGACGGTTCGTCGTAGTAATGCAGCTTGTCAAAATGGAGATTACCCTCTAGCTGCTACTCTGTACACAGAAGCTCTTGCCTTGGATCCCATCAGTCATGTTCTCTATTCAAATAGATCGGCGGCTCGTCTCAAAATGGGAATGTTTGCCCTGGCCCTACAAGATGCAGTCAGAGCCACAGAATTGAGCCCCGAATGGCCAAAGGTAACTGTTTATTTCTCCAAAATTCCAAATTTTCCCACCAGTCCTAAAAAAAAAGATGGAAATTTACTATTCGTTCTCTATAAAAAATTAATTGACAGTGATTATTTTTCTTATTGTATTTACTAATTAAATCTGAAAATTTTCAGGCTTACTATCGTCAAGGTGTGGCTCTCCAATGCTTGGGAAGACATGGAGAAGCTCTGGTTGCGTTCAGCGTTGGATTGGCAAGGGATCCATCGAATTGTCAATTGCTCTCGGGCCTCGTGGAAGCTTCCTTAAAATCACCATTGCGTGTTACTTTGGAACCGACGTTTCAACAGCTTCGTGCAATGAAACTGGACGAGTCACCTTTTGTCGTCATCTCTGTGGTTGGACAGGAACTTTTGGGTGCAGGTCAATACAGAGCAGCAGCTGGAGTCCTTGAAGCCGCACTATCAATCGGCTCTTGTAGTCTAAAATTACGGGGTTCCGTCTTCTCTGCCTTGTCCAGTGCCTATTGGGCTCTAAATTCACTCGACAAGGCTATTGGTTACATGCAACAGGATCTCGGTACGATTCCCAACTTCAGTTTCCAAAAATCCAATTCTAAATTGCCTAAAAATTGTAAAGATTTTCGTTTAATGATCCACAGGGGTGGCAAGATCACTGGGCGACACGCAAGGCGAATGCCGAGCACATGGAAATCTAGGTTCGGCCTACTTCAGCAAGGGAAGTTACAAGGAAGCATTGACGGCTCATCGTTATCAATTGGTCCTGGCGATGAAGTGTAAAGACACACAGGCGGCAGCTTCAGCCCTAACGAGTCTAGGACACGTTTACACGGCAATTGGAGACCTACCGAATGCCCTGGCTTCTCATAAACAATGTGTTCAGCTCGTTAAACAAATGGGCGATCGTCTTCAGGAGGCTAGGGAAATTGGAAACGTTGGCGCCGTCTATCTGGCAATGGGAGAATTCGAAAGTGCCGTCGATTGTCACACTCAGCATTTGAGAATCGCCCGAAGGCTCAGTGATCGTGTCGAAGAGGCGAGGGCCTTCAGTAATCTAGGTTCATCCCATCATTATCGGCGAAATTTCGGCCAAGCGATGGCTTATCATGAAAATGTACTTCGAATTGCCCAGGAACTCGGCGACAGGGCAATTGAAACAAGAGCCTATGCTGGTCTTGGACATGCGGCCAGATGCGCCGGTTAGTGACAAAAAAATTATCATCATCATCAACTATCAGGAAATATAAAATTTTTTTTTGCACTGCATCCTTTTTTTCCAGGCGATCTAGCTCAAGCGAAACTTTGGCATCAGCGACAATTGGATGTGGCATTGACGACAAAAGATAAAGTCGCCGAGGGAAGAGCTTGCAGTAATCTTGGAATTGTTTATCAGCTCCTGGGTGAGCATGACGCAGCTCTAAAATTACATCAGGCACATCTTGGAATTGCGAGAAGTTTGGGTGACAAGGCAGGAATGGGTAGAGCTTACGGTAACATTGGAAATGCATACAACGCTCTTGGCTATTACGAGCAGGCTATCAAGTACCACAAACAGGAATTAACAATAAGCAAAGAGGTACAACAATTTTTCTTTTGTTACAGAAACATTTGTTTTAACATTTATTTTTGTAATCATAAAAATTAATTTTTTTTCCGAGTAGGTAAATGACAGGAGTTCGGAAGCGAGTACCCATGGGAATTTGGCAGTGGCCTATCAGGCAGTACAAGGTCATGAGGCTGCATTGAGACACTATAGGGTACATTTGGCAATAGCTAGAGAATTAAAAGACGCTGCAGGTGAAGCATGTGCCCTATTGAATCTCGCCAATTGTCTCTCGTCACGAGGGAGATTCGAGGAGGCTGTTCCCTATTATGAAAATTATTTAATGCTGTCTCAGGAATTACACGACGTCGAGGGTGAAGCAAAGGCTTGTCATTTCCTTGGCTACGCTCATTATTGTCTCGGAAATCATCGCGAAGCAGTCAGATATTACGACCAAGATCTGGCTCTTGCAAAGGATTTGCAGGACAAATCTGGAATGGGCAGAGCCTATTGTAATCTTGGACTCGCTCATTTGGCACTTGGAAATTTGGACACTGCCTTAGAATGCCAAAAATATTACCTAGGTAACTAAATCCTCTAGCTCATCTAATGCTTTTTTGCAAAATTCTCATCTAATGCTCAAATAGATCAAAATTTCTAAACTATAAACTCTAGAAAAACATTTTTTTTTGTTCCCATTTTTTAGCAATCGCTCACATGACGAAGCACTTCGCTGGGAAATTTCGAGCTCTGGGGAATATTGGAGACTGTCTTTTGAAACTCGGCGAGTCTGAGGAAGCAATAAAGATGCATCAGAGGCAATTGAACTTGGCCCGACAATCGGCTGATAGGAGTTTAGAGGCTGCGGCCTATGGAGCACTGGGAATTGCTCATCGAACAACGAGGAATTTGGACAAGGCTTTAGGTTTTCATACACAAGAATTGACGTTGAGACAAGAAGCCGGTGATTTGAGGGGTGAGTGTCGAGCTCATGGGAATTTGGGTGCTGTTCACATGGCACTGGGACAATATACACACGCTGTTAAGTGCTATCAGGAACAATTGGAAAGAGCAAGGGAACTTGCCGACTCGGGAGTTGAGGCTCAAGCTTTGGGTAATTTAGGAATAGCGAGACTGAACATGGCACATTATGAGGAGGCAATTGGATATTTTGAGCAACAACTCGCGACATTGGAGCCCTTGACAACTGGAACGGCTCTATTGGACAAAGCTAGAGCACTAGGCAACTTGGGAGATTGTTACGAAGCTCTGGGTGATCCTGACGAGGCGATAAAGTGTCATGAGCAACAATTGTCAGCGGCATTGAAATTGCGTAGTATTCGTGATCAGGAGAGAGCCTACAGGGGACTTGGTAGAGCTCGAGAAGCTTCGGGTAATTTACAAGAGGCTTTGGTTTGCTTTGAGAAACGACTGGTCACGGCTCATGAGGTCGACAATCTGGAATTGAGGGGAGCAGCCTATGGAGACTTGGGCAGAGTTCATACAGCTCTAGGCAATCATGAGCAAGCGGTGAGTTGTCTATCGCATCAATTAGCCCTGGCTCGGGGTCTAGGAGATCGGGCAGGAGAAGCAGAAGCCGCGAGTGGACTCGGAGTTGTCCACCTCCTCATGGATGATCTCAATTCCGCTCTGCGTCATCATCAACTAGAACTGTCAATTGCAGAAAGTTTGGATGCGGCAGGTCTGCAGGCGAGGGCCTGCGCTAACTTGGGAGCCACTCACGAAGCACTGGCTCAATTCGAAGAGGCGATAAGACTTCAGGAACAGTCCTTGAGTCTAGCTGCAGCGGCCGGTGATCAAGTCGCTAGAGCCGCGGCTTTCTCGAGTCTAGGTCGACTACATCACTTGTGTGGTGATCTCTGTCGAGCGCTAAGTTATCTCCAATCGGGATTGTCCCTTTCCGAAGGTCTAGGCAGAAGGGAGGAAGCAGCAAGACTACGGCATCGATTGGGATTGGTGCATTGGGAGGCTGGAGAGGCGACAATTTCTGTGGAACAACTCGAAAAAGCTGCCAGTCTACTCGAATCTCTAGATAATTCTTCAGCGAGTTTGGTGTACATTTGTGGACAACCTAGCCGAATGGAACTTCTCTCTCAAACTTACAGAATGTTACAAAAAGTACTGGTGAACTTAAGTCGGCCAGAGGAAGCTCTAAATTGGGCAGAGCGTTCTAGAAGAACCAAGAACAGTTTGGATGACGCGGCACATTATTCTGAAATTGTTGACAGACAAAGAGGGATCATCATATACTACAGTGAAGTGGAGAGCGAACTTCATGCCTGGTGTCTTGCTCCCGGTCGAGGATTAATTAGATTCCATTCAACGATTCTAGAGAACGGTCTTAACTTGGAAAAGAGGGTTCTTCACGCCAGGGAAGCTCTTTTAGGCGAAACAAGTGACATCAATGAAGAGTGTGCAACAATTCCATCGAGAGGTCATCATCTAAATGCGAGTTCTTACAGTCTAAGTAGTTTGTTCAGCGTCGGTTCGGTAAGTTCCCGAGCCGGCAGCGCCCGATGGGGAAGAGCCAAGGGGCCATCCTGGCAAGCACCCCAAGCAATTCAACACCTGTACGACCTACTTTTGGCCCCATTCGAAGATCTTTTACCACCGACAAGAAAGGAATTAATCATGGTTGTGGAAAAATCACTATTCCTAGCTCCCCTCCCAGCGCTTCAATCGACCGCCAGTGAGGATTATCTTTGTGAGAGATTCTCTCTATTAGTTGTACCTTCACTAGCGGCTCTTAAAAAGCGATCAAGAACACCAATGCCCGAGGGTGGTGCAACTGTTGCCGCCCTAGTAGCGGGAAATCCAACCCTACCGGACAAAGTTCGAGAAGAATTCGGCTGGCCTGAAAGTGTCTCGTCAGCCGAGACGGAAACTGGAATTGTCGCCGAACTTCTCGAGACTAGACCCTTGATTGGAGCGGAAGCAACAAGATCAGCTGTCTTGAGATCATTACCAGATGCAGAATGCGTACACCTAACAACTCCTATTCTGTGGAATTCACCAAATTTGGCATTATGTGCTGATCAGAGCGAGGAACCACCCGAGAGACCAGAGTATCTAATTGGATGTTCTGATGTATCGAGATTAAAATTAACAGCCCGTTTGGTCGTTCTTTCCAGTGGACATTGTTGGAGTGGTGGGGAAAATACAACAGTCACTACAGACGGTGTTGAAAAATTGACAAAAACTCTACTCAACGCTGGTGCTCAATGTGTGTTAATTGGAATGTGGCCTGTACCACCAACAGCCGGTAGTATCCTACTCCGAGCATTCTACAGTGCAATGTTACAAGGTGCAAGAGCATCGAGAGCATTAGCTGAAGCCATGCAAACCGTTCAGCACACCAGGCACTTTGCTCATCCTATCAATTGGGCCGGATGGCTCCTTCTTGGAGGCGATGCACGACTCTCAAATAAGGTAAGCAAGAAAACCAAATACACTGAAACGCCGATCGAGTACAATGCTGTACTGTATTCAGAAAAGTCATCAATTATTGGGAGATAAAAATAAATTTTTCCTTTTAGGTTGCTCTGATGGGTCAAGCTTTAGCGGAATTATTACGAAGTGGTCCAGAGCAGAGTCGAGACGCTTTGCGAGTGACTTTGCATCTAGTGGAAAAATCCCTGCAAAGAATCCACTGTGGTCAAAAGAATGCAATGTACACGACCCAAAGGAGTATAGAAAACAAGGTTGGTTCAGCAACTGGCTGGAGGGAATTACTAATGTCAGTTGGCTTTAGATTCGAACCAGCTGGAAATGGAATTCGACCATCGGTATTTTTCCCCCAAAGTGATCCAGAAGAGAGATTGACAAGATGTAGTGCAAGTTTGCAAGCTCTTCTTGGATTGGGTTCAGCCTCATTGCACGCTTTAGTTCGACTCTTACAGGTTTGTCATATCAAAAATTTGTTTCTCTTCTATTTATCAAAATAGAGTTCGCTAATGGATTCATTTTAGGCGCCAGAAGTCGCGGAAGATGTAATTTCGGCGATGAGAAGAGCGAGTAATGCAACAGAAGGTAACGAAGTTTCGTTGCCAGTTCGCGTCTGGAGAGCATCAGGTTCACACGAACTATTCGCAAGTTTAGGTTTCGATCTAATGGAAGTTGGTCAATCAGAGGTTATTCTCCGTACTGGAAAACAAGCGTCACGCAGAGCAGTGCAATTCGCTCTTCAGGCACTTCTAGCACTCTTCGGTATGAATCTAAAATTTCGAAATTAGTAAAAATTGATTTGATAAAAGTAGTAAAAATTAATGATAAATCTCTAGATACTCAAGAAGCGCCAAAGAGTCTAAGTCTGGACTCGGGAAGTTCTATGGAGAGTCTCGTTTCCGTTGCACCCACTGACAAAAGTTTAACGGATCGACCAAGATTAGGCGGTGCTTTTGCAAGTTACGTCCGACATCGTGGAGAACCTGACGGAAAAACTACAGAGCCCTCCAACATATCCGTATCGAGACAATCAATCCAAAACGGAGGAGGTAATTTTCACAAAAAAAAAAAATTTCTAAATTGTCGCAAATTTTTTTCATTCCTTGAAATATATTTTCCAGGTGAGTCAGACGCTGCATTCACTCCAAGTCCACCGATAGCAATGAATCTAAATCATCAGAAGCGAATTAGAAATATATATTCCGATCAAGGTGCAAGACCGGGTTCAAGTTCAAGTAGTTCGGTGACAGATTGGGAAAATGGTCACGCAACCGTACTGAGAAGACAACCACTACCTCCCCTACCTGTGACAGTTCTAGAACGATTGAGTGTAAGAACAGAAATTGGAAACGGTTCGTCGAGAAAATTGCGAAACTCCTCAAATGATGATTTAAAACCACCCAAGGAATCATCGCAAGCTAATGATGCGATACCGCACAATTTACGTAATGTCGCAACCTCATTGACAAGTTTAACACGCGAACTCACGCCAACAATTTCAGAAGTTTATCATGAACGAAATCTTGGATTGGGTCTTGCTCCGTCACTCTCGAAACTTCTCGAGGACGTGGATTCAGTGCCTGAAACTGAGCAAAATCAAATGAGAAGATCGGCGCAACCACAAAATTGGTTACACAACGAGACTGAATTATGTCGGCGTGATGAAGCCGATGGAAGATCAATTGCTGAATCCCAATGTAGCGCAACAAGTTCTAATAAAATACATAGAAAAGCGCCTCCACCTCCAGTATAAATTATTATTTATGACATATTTATAAGAGGAAAACAAAAAATTGAAATATTGTTACAAATAACAATATTAATTAAGATATATGTAAGATATTGTTTTATATTATGAGCAGTGAAAATAAAATCGATTAATCAGTTGGCTAAAGAATTTCTCGCCACATTAATTTGTTTCTGTTCTTTCATTTTTCCTTTTCAATTTTAATCCAAACAGGATTCAAACCCTACGTTATTAAATTAAACTTCGGGAAACTTATTTGGTTCTTTTAAATTCATCATTTAACATTTCTTATTAACTTCTTCTTATAAATGATGAAAGAAAATCTTCAATAATTTGCGGTAGAAAAATTTGTATTTTAAAAATGTTTTAGTATAATTTTAAATGACCAGTTACTTTGTCTATTCTTTTAAAATCTCCCGGTCCAACTGCACACACAGTTTTACTTCCTCTTGCAATTTGCGTTCGTCCTGCATCTTGTATCACATTTGTAATGAGTCCCAATGATTTTGCGTGTTTGTAAACTTCTATCAATGCTGCTTCATCATCAACCTAAATTTACAAAAAGTAATTTTTTTTAAATGAATTCAATTTTTTTTTAATTCTTCAGAGATTATTACCTGAACTGTTATTTTCATCTGGCCACAATCTTCCCAAGCTTCTAAAATTTCAGGGAATTTCAAACCCATTTTGTATGATGCCACTGCAGCATGAGCACACTGAGCGGCGGCTTTTCCTTTTCCCATTTTTAAATCTTTTCTAATTACCAAAACCATTTTATAATTGTCATTGCTACTTGAAACTGTTGACATTTTCTGTAATGAAAATAAAATTTTCTATTGTTTCCTTTACTAAAAGAACTTTTAATTTTAAGGTTACGTTTGATATTGAACGCGCATATGAAACTAAATGACTATTTTGCTCTTTATTAGTAGAAAAATATTTACTTACCGGAAATAATTTCTCATTTTCGTTGGATTTTTTATTACAATTCTTCTTTAGAAACAAATAATAAACACTATAAACGAACATAATGCCGTACGGTATTCCAATTTTTGGATCAAGTAAACTTTCAAATATTGAACGCAATAATTCCATTTTTTCTTCTTTGGGTAAACAACTAATAACACAAATGCATTATCTTTATTCCAAATGAATTTATTCCACTTATTCTGTTATTTTCTGTACGAAAATCATTTGTTAAATCGCTAAATGCCAATAAGCACATGGGTGTTCAGGGTACGGTAGGTAAATTATTCCACGTGTAATTTAAATACATGTAAATACATAATTTTACCGATTTTACCCAATTGTACAGAAATTAAAAAAGTAAAACATTTTTCGAAATTCTTAATTTTTTTGTATTTAAAAAGAAATTAACCACAAATATGCCTGCTGTGTAAATTATCAAGATTAACGAAACTTAACATTATGAATATTATAAATAGATTATCATAAAATTATAGGAGTGGGAACCTAACCTAACATAACCTAACCTTACAAAAACGTAAATACTACTATACTACTACCAAAGACATTAGTTATAATTGTTTAGTTATTTAATACTGTATAAGAAAACATTAATAGTTTCTTTCAAGAAAACAAAAAGTGCAAATCATAAATCAAGAATTCGAAACCACGAACTTTGTGATTCGAACCCTCAATTTTAAGGTTATATGCACAAATTTATCAGTCCATAATATATTTTTCTATATTATTTCTATAATAACTAGTAATTAAAAATATTTTTTCAAAACAGAAACAAGTGGCTCAAATAAAAATCTTTCCTTCATTTTGATAATAAATTTTTTTGCTCTTTTGTAAACGGAGCAACAATTTTAAATTATTACTTAAAAAAACAATTTAATGTTAAGAATAATTAAAAAATTAACAAATATTGTCAATAATAATAATAATAATAATAATAATAATAATAATAAATATTGTCACGTAGATGCTCACTAATGGATAATTACCGGTAATATATAATTAACAGTAATTACGAAATTATCTGTATTTGAGTATATGGAAAATTCCCATCTAATGAAAAATATATTTACAGATCATCAGTGAAAAATGACGGCAATATTAGGTGGAGGTATTTCAGGACTTAGTGCCGCTTATTATGCCCTTGAAAATCCAAAATTAGGATCTATCGTTTTATTCGAAGCAACAAACAGATTAGGAGGATGGGTACATACGAAAAAATCACCAACTGGAACATTATTTGAACAAGGACCAAGAACAATTCGATCACGTGGCGATACAGGAAAGAATACATTGAAATTAGTTGACGATTTAAAATTGAGTGATAAAATTTTATCATATCCAACAAACCACCCAAATTTAGCCAACAGATACATTTACATGGATAAAAAATTATACTCTACGGTATTTACATTTAAATCGCTCATTAAAGCATGTCCACCATTCAACAGTACTGTAGCAAAACTCCTTTGGAAAGAACTAACAGCACCCCCATTTGTCACTAATGATGAAAGTATTTATCATTTTATAGAAAGACGAGTGGGAAAAAATATAGCTGACAATATAATTAGTCCCCTAATCTGTGGAATATGTGCTGGAGATGCAAAAAAAATAAGTGTAAAATTCTTAATACCAGATATTTTTAGGCTAGAACAAAAATACGGTTCTATTTGTAAAGGAATGTTCAAAGAAAGAAATAAATCTAATATAAAGTCCGACTATGTTATTTGGACATTGAAAGGTGGAATGGAACAATTAACTCAAACTCTAGCCAATAATTTACATTCCAGAGATGTGCACATTCGTCTAGAAACTGAATGTAATGAATTAACATTTCATTCGGATTACGTTGAATTAAGATCAAATGGTGAGACAAAGAAATTCGACAGAATTATTTCAAGTCTACCGGCAAAAAATTTAGCCACATTGGTTAGAAAACAACATCCGGAATTAGCCACCGAACTGGCAGCAATACCGACAGTTAATGTTGCTCTCGTTAATCTAAAATATCCGGGAAAAATTTTAAACAAACCAGCATTTGGTTTTCTTGTACCACCTAAAGAGGGAATACCAATTTTGGGAACTATTTATGATTCCTGCATTGTTCCTCAAGAAAATACGGTAAGATTAAAGATTTTTTTTAAACCTATAGAACATTAAATGGACTAAAAACGTACTTTCTAAACAGGTTTTTACAGTAATGATGGGTGGAGCATGGTTCGAGAAATATTTCGGAACGAATCCAACTAAAGAGCATTTATTATCAGTTGCTGTAGAACAATTACAAACGATATTAAATATTCAAATACCTCCAATTGAAAATAACGTATCGATCCTAAGAAATTGCATTCCACAATATATTGTCGGTCATGAGGATAGAATAAATCGTATTAAAAATTACATTTCAAAACGTCAAATACCCTTGGGATTGTGTGGCTCTTCGTATGATGGTGTTGGATTAAATGAAGTTATTTTCTCAGCAAAAAATGCCGTGTCCAATGCTATTTAATTATATTAAATTTTGTTAATTTATTTGGTATAATAATCTACCTAATTTTGTAAAAAGTAATTTTAAAAAGCATTTAGTAACGATTAGCTAATAAATTAAAACAACGGTTATTTTCATTCTATTGTATATTAAAAACAAAAATTTACATAAAAAATTATTCTTAGCTTAATTATTATCCTAATTGACACATTAATCAATTTATTTGAGTAAAAAAAAATTTTTTTAAACTATCATTTTAATTACTAGACAGGTACTCGTTAGTCATATGGCAATTTATATTATATATTATAATATAAAAATGTTCTATTTAGAATACTGCGATTCAAAGAAGAGAAGAATTATTTCAACGTAGCTAATAAAGATAGACGAGAAAGACTTTCCTTTTCAGGATCTTCAGTGGAAGTTTGTGAAGTAGTAGAAGACCTTATTCTGTTAGAAAAAAAAGACTATATCTGAATATTCGATTTCAAAAGAAAATTTTCAATTCCACTAACTACGCAATACATTTTCAAACAAAAATTTTGCAACTTTTAATTGTGCACACATACACATGCTGCACTGTGAATATTTTTAATTATATATGAAAGGTAATTAAATTACTAATTAGGCAGGTTAGGATGACCAACTAAGAATTGATTTTCGAGTGTTTGTTACACCAAACTTATTAACCTTTTTAAATAAATAAATAATCGTTTAAAATTTAATAAATTTTCGTTTCTCAATTTTAATTTGCACGAAATTGTACAATAATAGAAAATCAGTCAAATATAAAATTATTTCTCAAAGAATATTTTAGTCAAAACACTCAAAATTCAATCGATTAGCTATATAAATATAGGTCAGAAATAATGCGTATTCTACATGCCAAAGGCATTAGTTTTATTTCAGCAATTTATGTGCATAACAATAACCATAAATTGATTATAAAATAATTTGCAACTTTTCATTTGTACTAAAATATTCTACTTGCGAAATGTAACGAAAAAAAATCTTATTTTACGAACAATAACAAACGTTGTTTTAAAAACAAAATGAATGCACCCAGCATATAATATTAGAAAACCAAAGAAAAAGAAAAAATATGAGTTATATAAACAACTAAAATTTTATTTTTTACTTGAAAATTATCGTTTCTCATTTCTTTTTTTTTTCTTTAAATTCTTTAACAATTTGAATAATTTTTTCTTTTTAGTTTTATTTGCAGAAAAGCTTCAGCCTTGATTCGACCTTCAAAGTCACTCAAAATAACTTATTTTCAGCTATTGTTGCAATCAATACTCATATAAACTTTCAACAAATCAAGATCTCAAATAGATAAAATTAAAGAATAGAATTTAAAAACATACATCAAGCAGTCTTTCAGTTAAAATTAAATCTTAATCAACTAATTATTTATCCGCTCTTTTATTTAAACCCATCACCTTATCTTTTACCCCAATTCAATAAAAATAATAATAAAAATAATAATAAAAATAGTAATAATAATAAAACTCTTATTATTATTATAAATGTATTACCATTTTTGCTCGTAAATTATTAATCATTGAATAAATACTGAAACTTTTGTATTTTATATTAATATTAAAAAAATCGTAAATATGCATTTAATGCTGCATTTTCTAAAATCTAAAAAGAATTTAAACAAAAGATGCATTTGATATTTCAATGCTTTAGAAATAATATTGAAAAAAAAAAATTCCATGCGCTGAAATATTACGTGTCATACGCAATTAAAGAAAGAAATGATTTCTTGATAAGTTATGATAAGTTGTCGAATAATAAAGAATTCAAGGTAATAGTGAATTCCGATATTTTAAAGAAAAATCGATACAAAAGACCAAAAGGAATGATGTTATGTAACCACTAAAGAAACAAAAATATCTAAAATGCAAGCAGTATATGAGAGCATTTTTTTCACTGATTGACAGTACCTGCATATTTAACCTCATCGAAAGCTTTTCTCGCTTTCTTTAGTTCTTCATTCATTGTGAGTAAATCTTTTACTCTGGCATATTTTCTCGCATCTTTCCTAACTGAAAAGCAAGTTTTTTTTTTTAATATATTAGACGCTTCTCGGGAAAATACTGTTTTAATAATGATAATTCTCTACTTAAAAAGAAGAAACCAAAAACCAAAAAAGTTTACGAGAAAATAGAAGGAACTCACCTAAAAATACAATATCCTCAACCTGTACTCGACCAGTACGACCAATTTCCATAGCACGATGTGTCATTTCTGTGATGAATTCTATTACAAGATCTTCTAATAAATCTACACTTTCTGTATAAGGATTCTGATCGTCTCCAAAGCCATACATCATACATCGTAATTCCTTTGAGAAAAGTCTTTTGCGACCACCAGGTAAAGTTCCTCCAATTGTTATTTCAGTCTCCTCGTCCTCAAACTAACAACAATTAAATTATTTTACTCCTAAACGTACCTTTACTCAAATTAATAACCATACTGTCAAAATTTAATACATGAAAAAACGACCATCAAATTTCAAATGTAAATAAACAAATCCCGCAATACTAATTTTACCCACTTCTCGCTAAAATTAACAAGAAATTTTTAAAAAAAGGAAGTAATTTCATGAACAATCATTGTTAAATCAACGAAGAGTATATATATATATATATAAATTTAGAAAAACGAGAGATGAGAGATTAGAGGTACAAGAGGTTATGACGGTGGTAACCTAACCTCAAAAACGGATATAGCGAATATATACCAACAGGGAACTTATTAATTATATATGCGAAATGATTGTAATGATTGCGAAAATACGATAAACATGTTTAGATAAGAAGAAAGGAATCGATTTGAAAGAGGGGAAAAAGTCAAGTTTTATACTCACTTGTTCGAAGCCCTCTTCTGCGGCCATTATTACAACCCAAACAAAATCAACAAAACGTCAAAGAAAAACACCGTCAAATCAAGATTAAACGACAAAATTAAACATGCAATCCAAGTAATCAAATCCGGCTTGCGTGTTTTAGCGTGCTTAAAATACAGAGTTCAAATAGAATTTCTAATACTCATTTTTAGCGAAAAAAAGTATATATGAACGATAACAAGCCAAAATCAGCTGATCAACTTGAATTTCTAGATGGCCTTGTGAGTTCTGATATGGCGCGCACGCTCAAAAATTTCTCTCTCTCTTTCTCTTCTTTCTCTCTCTACAAAGCTGTCCCGCTAAATTATTCCAACTCATTGCCACCTGCTTCTTCGTTTCGAAAAGATATCAGAATTATTGAAGAAGAAAACAATTCACAAATGACTGACATTTTAGTAAAAAATCACGTGACAGGAGAAAATTAACTAAGGGTTTATTTTGACCTCACATAACCTAATGCTACTTTTATTGTTCTTCTGAAGGTCGGCTCTGATTAGGAATAAAAAAAAATAATCGATTATCTACCTTGCCACAATAATGAACACCTGGCGAAACCGACAGCGATTGTGTTTTTTATTTCATCAACAAAAAATTCGTAACAGTATTTTATAATACACTGCTTGAAAGCATGAGATGCGTAAACTGACAAAGAGAACCACCACGTAAGTATTATTTACATATATTATTTACCAATATGCACAAATTGTTGTAATTTTTTCATATTCTTCAAAGGAGTGCCTATTATTATACAATATCAACTATTTGCATTCGAAATTATAAACTTTGTTTCCACTATATGAACAATTTTATTGGTTATTGAAACTATAATTTGTTTTTCAGTCCATTTAAGAAAAAAGTGAAACTACCACAAGATGCGTTACAAAGAACAACGACTGACGAAAGGGAAAATAGTTTAATAAAAAATCTAACACGAAAAAGTCCACCATTTCCAATTCGGAATAATGAATCAGAAAGTTGGGCCGAGCAGAGTGGAACGACGACACTCTCATGGCCGGAAGATATGGAAGAAGTGGCCACTAAACGTGTTACTCAACAATGGGATGCTGTGGAGAGAACACTTTACGATGAGAACGATCAACTTCCACTTGGCGCATCATTCGACGAATGTCTACAGTGGCAAAATCAATTGCCACACTTGAGAATTGTTGGTAAAAATCTCCAACAAGAAACAGAAGAGGAGCCAACACCGAGCAATGCCGATTCAACTCTAAAGAGGAAGCAACAGTGTTTTGATGTTGAAGAGACAGAGGAAATTACAGCCAATAATAATTTCCTCCAGGTAATTTTTATATTAAATCTAATTTCGTAATTAATGTCAACAAATTAATAATGATAATAACAATAAACAGGACTCGGAAGATTCAGCATCAGGAAGTTACAAACGTGCTCGAGAAGACATTGTTGACGAACTAATGGAATATGTCAATTCGGCTCTAATTCTTCGAGACGATATCGAAGAGGAGAATATGTTAAGTCACGATTTAGAGGAACTCTTGACAATAACTCCAGCACCCACAAATAATTTTCGTAGTACACTCAGTTCACATAAACAATTACATCGTGAGGACAATTCCGATAAAGCTTCGGGTAAAAAGAGCGAAACTGAAACGAAAGATATGGAAAAATCTTTTTGGTAATGTTTTACATTTATTGCAAATTTATAGATTATATTTTTTCTAATTATAATTATTATAATTATCCAAAGTTGTCAACGTTCAACTTCAATATTTCCTTCATTTGAACGAAATATTTTTGAATATTAAATATTCCCCAAAAATTACTGACTTGAAAAGAAAAAATACAAATTTTTGAAGTTTTTTAATTTAATTTTGAAATGGATTATTTGAACGTTCGGAACTTTAGGGACTTTCGGAACTATAGACACAAAAGGAAATATAATAAAAATACCTATGAAATATAAATACCATATTTCAGGAATCGTCGAACATATCCAACGGGTGAAACAAATCACGATAGTGAACATCAAATTACTCCGCAAATATCGAGAAATAAAGCGGGTATGATATTTAATGAAAAAATAGTCGTCAGTCCAGTTCCATTTGTACGTTCGACGAGGGAAAGTTTTTGTACACTAGAAACAGCTCCAATTCAAATTCTAGGACAATCAACAAGTACAACATGGAATCGAGGTGCTTAAGAAAACAAAAAAACAAACAAACAAAAATATCAATTATTGAAATGAAAAAAGTATTACTAATTGAATTTAATTTCACAGGCGTGAATAGACAGATTAATTCTGGACGAAGACTAACTTCTGGGAGAAAAACGAGTCTGATGAGAGGACCTCAAATTCATTCAGCTTGGCAGCCACCAGTTTGCCCTACAATATGGCCAAAAAATGTGAGACTTGCACCAATTGATTCCAGCCGACTGCCAAATTCTAAACAGAGGTATTTTAAAGAGATAAATATCAAAACAATCAATTTTTTTTGGAATATTTTTTGAATATTTTGGGAATATTTTTTGGAATATTTTTACAAGATTCTTTCTAAAATAAAAACGATTTTCTCTTTCGAAATAGAACAATATCAACAGCAACACCTCAACGTGGACGTGGTTCATTGAGTCCAATTCCTCAAACAACGCTGCCAATTTCTTTGCAAAAATCAAATACAAATCCAAAGGAACTTTTGGAAATACATGGTACACACATTTATGGACAATCGCAAAAAACTGACGAGCTCAAATCAAATTTTAATCAAACTCCAAAGCATAAAAGTAATGGAAGAAAGAAAGCGCGGCATAAAATCGACAACTGATCATTCAGGAAAAATTGTCATATATTTTATAAATTTTTTTTTCCTTTTTCTACCACCTTGTTAAATTGAACCTCCCAATTCTATAACTCGATTTGCGCTCGGACGCACGCGCTAATACCAGTCGGGTAGCAGTGAGCGCCTCTGGACCACTCACTGCTA
>JUFY01023263.1:9501-24221 GCA_001855655.1 Leptopilina clavipes | reverse complement strand
GAATTAGTAGATAACTACTAATTAACAGTAACTCTCTAAATCTGAATTAGTAAAAATTTTAACTAATTAATCAGCACACGAGTGAACAGGATACAAGTCACACAAGTGCATCGGCTAGAAAAATATCGAAAAATAATTCTGATTTTAAAGTGAACGTCGATTCAACGCTTCAGTACATTATAGTGAACTTCGTTATGTTTTTGACTTTACAAAACCTTCTTATATGTAAAAGTGCAAAAATGATATAAAATTTCTAAAACGCGCTGAAAAAGGTTTAGGATTTCAGTTAGTCGTGCAGTGTAAATGTGAAAATGAAATACGAATTCCAAGCAGTCCGCAAATCGGACAGACGTATGAAATAAATCGTCGACTCATTTTTGCAATGCGGTTAATCGGTGTTGGATATCAAGGAATTTGTAATTTTTGCGGCTTCATGGACATCGGCACAGGATTTGGAAAAAATCATATTATAATATTATGGACAACATATGGATAGCAGCAAAATCTGTTACGGAATCAGTATTTCGAAAAGCAGTCGAAGAAGAAAAAGTAAAAAATGAGAAAGCTGGAAACGTCAAGAATCGTCTTCAGTTTCTGGCGATGGTTCTTGGGCTCGACGTGGCTTTTGTTCTCTTGTTGGCTTGGCAACTCTGATTGGAAAATACACCGGAAAAGTTCTTGATGTTGTTGTAAAATCAAGTGTATGCGCTGGATGTTCGATTTGGAGTGGCAAGAAAGATACTGTCGAGTACGATGTTTGGTACGAAGAACATAAAGAAACATGCACTATTAATCATGAGGGCAGTGCTGGATTAATGGAAGTAAATGCTGTTATTGAAATGTTTCAAAGATCTGTAAGCTTATATGATGTTTATTATGAAAATTATGTAGGCGATGGCGACACAAAAACATTTAAACAGCTAAAAGACGTACAACCCTATGGAACAACAGTAAATGTACAGAAGAAAGAGTGTGTTTTACATGTAAAGAAACGTGTTTTTAAAAGAGCAAAATATGTCAAAAATGAACTTACGCGACAAAACTTGGTTTTGACTTGGTCAAGAGCCAATAGTTGAGTTCACCCTTTTTATGTTAACCATTGTTTCGAAAATGAACTTTAGAACCTTCTAGATTAGTCATAGGCACTTTTTCTCCAGCGGAACATTACGACCTGTTTTTTTTTTTATTTTTTTTTTGAATGTAGGAAAGGAGTTTTTTGTTTTCTCTTCAATGATGATTAATCGCGTATAGGAAAAAATGGCAATTTACGAGTACAGATTGAATGGATGTGAGAAGTTGGGAATAAGAATGAATTTAGAGAAAAGTAATTGGCGCATTATTAAGCACATATATGGTATGTAAGTGGCCTGATACCTAGTGCGGTGCGATAAAAGTTACCGCTAACTCTCAGTTCCACCCGATGTCTATTTAGATAATAGGAAGTATAAAAGCCAACGAGAAGGAGCAAAAGGAATAGAGAGAGAGAGAGAGAGAGAGAGAGAGAGAGAGAGAGAGAGAGAGTTTGCGGATGGCTGAACCAGCTAAGTCGTTCATAATCAACCGTATTAAAGAGTTACACGCCAACGAGGTGCAAACCAGGAAAATAGTCCCCGTATGCGAAACGGAAGTACTACACGCGCTTATAACGGAAATACTACATATATATATATTTCTCCACCGCCAGTGAATCGATTTTGCTTTTATACTCCCAACAATCATTACATTACAAGATAACAATCACGCCAGGCATTCTTTCCTTGGAAGAAACTTTCGCAAAAGTAAAAAATTACATAGCGGAAGTAAATGATCGCACAAATGGAGATTAATTACACTTTGTTATTACTAATTGTTATTAATTTATTTTTTACCCATGGTCTGAACTGTCAGGAATTCTAAAACTTGCGAACGTTTTTATTTCACTGACCTGGCCCTACCTTGGTTGAAACACGGCGACTGACCGGGCCCCGCTCTGGCCCACACGTCCAGCTCTGGAAAGCCAGGGCGGCCCCGGTCAGTCGCCATGTTTCAACCAGGTTAGCGCCAGGTCAGTGAATTTCTCAACGAGAATAACAATCCATATTTCCTTATTACAAGAAAAAGACTTTACAGTACAAAAAAATAGGCGCTTTATATAAAAAAAAAGTGAAAATAAAATATATTGAATTGAATCTGAAAGAATTTTTCGCAATAGTGCGCATAAATTGTCTCTGACAGGGGGGGAATAATGATTTTGCCTCACTTGATTTTTAAACAGGTCAGAATTTCAAAATTCCAGAATCGTATATACGAATTACGAGAATAAAGTTTTATATTGATATACTCTTGAGTAACAAGATGAATTCGATAATAATTGAAAAAAAAGTTTATCGGAAATTTTATTGAGCGCGCTTGTAATCGATCTTTATCGTTTGATATAATGGAAGGTGATGTATATAATTTATAAGTAGACACACTGAATCTACGCACTTTAATTGATATCTAATATACTGATGAAACTTAATATTATACATACATTTCCTGGATATAAACTCTAGTTTTAATGCTCCGTGTAAATTTTAATTAAATCGTCCATTAAAGTAATTATATAATTGTGTTATTAATGACATAATATTAATGTATAACATTCATTATACATTAATATTATACAATATTTACGCATATATTTTTATTATTTTGTTGAAATGTTCAATTTTAGATGCGACATATTCAATTTTATTCAATTTTATTCAATTTTATTCAATTTTATTCAATTTTATTTAATTTTATTTAATTCTATTTAATTTAATATTTATTGACTCCGATGCTGGGCCAGACCGGGCCCTGATTGGGTAAAGGCGTCTCAAACCAGACTGAGGCCAGGTTTGGCGATTTTTAACCCTTGTGGACATTGCCAGACTTGGCTCCAAATTGGGTCAAGAATGGTCAGACTTGGGACCGGTCGGGTAAGATGTTTCCTACCAGATTATAATCTGGTACGGATCGGGCCCCTGTTTGGGCGTTTCAAACCAAATTGGGGCCGGGTCGGGCCCAGTATTGTTTTCCTTCGATACTTTTGTATCAATTACAATAGTTTAATTAGGACTTTATCGTAAAATAGTATATTTTGTAAAACTATTTGTAAAACTAAAATTGACTAAAAATATTATAGAAAATTGACTTAATTCTGACAAATTGTGTGAAATTTTCCAAACAACCTTTAATTGAATTAAATTTTTATTTTTTTATAATTAATTATCTCGCGACTGAAATGCAGCGAACAATATAATATTAATAGCTTTCTGATCCTTTGTATTATAAGTTATAAACTATATGCATCATGTCTTTATTGAATCAGTCGGTATATGTTTCAAAGAGGAATGTATTTCATATCCTTGAAAATTCTATGCTTGGATTTATTTTGAATCACCCATATTTCTTCTTGATTCGATAATCTTATTTTTTCCCAGAGTTTATATATGTAACAGTGAACATTGAAAATTGTGTAGTAAATTATTCGGATTAAATTGTATGTATTATAAAACAAACAGGGCAAACAGGATGTACAGGGAATAATCGGGTACTTTGAATACTGATTGTGAACATATAATACATTTGAACCATACATTGAATATTGTAGAATGAATAATGTATAGGTTGGTTTATGTACATATATATATGTTCCCTTGAAGTTAATCGTACCTTGCTCTTTTTTTTTATTGCAAAAAAGGAGGAAAACATATTTTCTTTTTAAATTGACAACCAGGGGTTTTATTCCATGGTTCAGAAGAACTTTGTTGGCCACAGGACGAAGTCCTATTTCAACCCTGATCGTGCCCTGACAGGGCCAGGTCTGATTTTTTTTTTTTTATCAAATTGAATTTTTTTTGGGACTCTTAACGACATTGTGGACCAAAGTATCGAAATGTTTTGATTTTTGCATCTGAGGAACGTGTCTCGACTTCCGGTAAAACGGTGGGAATAGGCCGTGTTACGGTTACGTCACGACAGTATACTCGGCTGACCCGAATACGGGCGAGGCACACGGCAGCCTACCGTGAGAGCACTGCTGGATCTCCTTGAACCGTCCCGTCGGCCTGAAGTAATGCTCGGTTAATGCTCACCACGCCTCTAGTCGAGGCGGAGGATATTTAAGAAAAACCGTCACTTTTACCCAGTAGCGATGCTGCTTTTGCCTTCCTAAATCGAATTTCTTCTTTTACAACAATCTTCTATTTATGTACTTTACCCCATAAAAAAAATGAAACAATAAACAATTTGTAACCTCTAATTTTCATGGCATAAAATTTTAGCCATATCATTTCAATAGGTCGTTTGGTCAGAAGATTTGGAAACAGTGAACGTTCATGAAAGTGAGTTCGCCTTCAAAACATCGTGAGGCAATTTTTTCCTTGGACTTTACAAAATGATTCGTCTAAATAGTCTTTTTTTTTTCTCTCAACACAATAAAGGGGAAAATAATGTAAAGATAAGGATCTCAAAAGATAAGTTGAGTTGAAAAAAGAAATTATCTGTGTGGAAATGTTGGGCCCTGAATGGGAAAGAAACACAAGAACCAACTTGGGCCCGACCTAGGACAATCGGACCCAGGACCAGTTTTCTACTTTTGCGTAAAAATATTATTCGAATCTGGGACCAATTGGGAATGAAACGCATGATATGAACTGGCTTTGTTAGGGCCAGGTCGGGCCCAAGTCAGCCTTTTCTATGTTCCCTGGTAAAAATTTGATCAATTTGAAAAGAAAATGTTTTTCTTCTTTTTGGATTAAAAAAAGAGCAAGGTACGATTAACTTTGCCTTTGTCGGGTCAATACGACGAAGCCCGACTTGGGCCCGACTTGGCCCTAGACGGACCTTGTTTCATTAGAACCACATTCGTATATTTCTACACGGAATCGGGAATGAAACACACGGTCCGACCTGGCGCTATCTAGTCCCATTCAGGGCCAGATCGGGCCCAAGTCGGGCTACATCCTTTGGCCCCAACCAGGGCCCGATTAAAATGCAATTAAGTAAATTTTATCTTCAATGAAATAATTTCTTTAACTTCTAGAAAACCGAGATTTATTTTTAAACAAAAGAGTGTTATTCATTAATTCATTGCATTCCAAATTCGGATAAACAATATCTAATATGTTGAAACCAAATCTATGTACACGTGAGCGTTCTCAAAAAAGAAAGAAAGTATAAACGCGCGAGCAAACGAAACATTAATCTTTACCGAAGAAAATTATTTGCTACGGAATTTTTTTTTTTGTAAACTGAAGCGAAAATAAAAGTGCAATTGTTGAAATTTAATACATAATATATACACGTGAGGGACCGGTTTTCGCTTGTTGCTAAATTGTTCTAAACGAAATGAACCAGCTACTCTGGAAAATGAGAAAAAAAAGCCCCCTTTGTTTCTTGAGATAAAATATAAGTAAACGTTGCACTTTAAGGAGAAAAAAAAAGTTGTCACTCTTTCGCAAGAATGTGCTCTGCATTCGAGTGCGGTTTTCTTTTTTCAGGGTCATTACCCGATTATAATGAAAGGCATGCAAAAATAATGACACTTTAAACATTAGACGAAAATGCATTTTTTTAAATTTGTTGCAAAATTTTTAATTTACGAGTTTTTGTTATTTTTCCGCAGTGTGGAAAATAAATTTCCATCTTTGAAATTTAATTAACGATTTTGTTAGTCTAAGAGAATTTTTGTTTTCTTACAATTAGTGTCGTTATGTTTTACTTTTTAATTATACAACATATAGAAATTCAACGAGAAAGTAAAATTGAAAGGTGTCAATTAATATATTCTTATGGGTTTATTAAAAATACAATAGGTAGGCGTGCGCAATTAAAATTCCTTGTTTGTTTAATGAAAAAGATAAATTTTAATTTTGTAATTAATTAACCTATTTGCAATAAGAAAGCATATTTTCAAAAAGAGTTTATTTTTTCAAAAAAGGATTATAAAATCCTTTTTGCATATTATTATTTTCAATAATATTATTATTCATATTATTATTAAATAATGCAATTATTCAATTATGCAATAATTATCAAAAATAATTTCCCTGAGTTAAAAATGCTTAAAAAAAAAATACTTGATGTTCTTTCGTAATGTTCAAACGATACTTGCACTTTCGTGAATGTTCCAAAATATTCAACTAAGCCGCAGGGAATCGAACGTCCTTGACAACACCCATAATATTTCAAGGCTTGAACTTTTGACACAGTTTTATTAAGAGTTTAATTGAAGCCATAATGAAACGCCTAAGGGCTTTATATTATTTATAAAGGAAAATGTATTTTTATCACAAAAAAAAATTTTTTTTCGCTTTTTGATAACTCTAAATTATTTACACCTCAATCGAGTTTCGTTTCCCGACTCGACCCTGACCAGGGCCAGATTTCTCTATACTACAATTTTTTTCCATCCATTGGGAACTGGAATAGATGAAAAAAAAGCTTTTTCTTGACAATATACCATAATTTTGAAACCCTTTTTCTGTATATGTCATGACATTGAAACCGCATGCAATATATCAGTAAAACGTTTTAATACTTGCGCGCAACATGGGTTCGGAATTTAAGGCCACTGTGATGTTTTCTGTGAGTTATGACTTGCATAAATGTCTGATGGTCACTGAGTTTGAACCTATGAACTTCGGAAGATCACAAAGGATGTATATTTCGCTTTAGAATCGTATGTAAAAGTACAATAGCTATATCTCTCTGTAAGACAAATTTTATATTTAAAAAAAAAATATTGACGAACAGATCTTTTAAATACATCCGAATGAAATAGGTACGGAAACATTTTTTATACAATCGGTTGTTTTTACCAAATCTGTATATATAGAAACGTTTTTTTCCGATGGTGTAGTTCCCGGTTCTGGCAGGGGCCAATTTGGGGCTACTAGACGAAGCCCTATTTCAGCCAGTTTACAGTCCGACCCTGATCAGAACCCAGGCTAGGGCCAGGTCTGGCCGTGTTTTGAATTCCAAATTGGGACCCGTGTAGAAATCGCCAAAACTGGCCCTAGCCTGGCTTAAAGAGTATCACCCCTTGTAGAAATTTTGATCGTGCCCTAAACTGGACCAAGTATTTGGACCAAGTTCGATGCTATTTTTCAGCCAGAGTATAACTTGGCCCCGATCGAGGCCTTATGAGGGCCAAACATGGCCAGTTTTGGGCCAGATTGGGTAAGATGTTTCACAGCAGATTGGGGAAGTTCTGGCTCAGAACAGGGACAGATTATAATTATAATCTGTCGGGAAAATGAAAAATGGCAGACCTGGCCCCGACCTGGTTGAAAGACGGCGATCGTTCTGGCCCCAACCTGGCGTTAGTTATACAGACCAGGACCCGATTTAAGATAGGTGGTTTTAGTGTTTAACCCGCAGATTTGGGGCAGCCCGACCTGGACCCTTCCAGGGCCAAGTTAAAAATTTTAATTCATGCTTTAGAGAAAATTCTCGTAAAACATATTTTGCCTGGTAACAATTGAGTAAATTATATACCCAAATGTTAGAATTGTATATGAAAATATTTTTGAACGACACTAACAGTTTTACGGTTGTTTATATAGTGAAAAGTAAATTAGTTACATTTCACGTATATATTGTTCAGCACTCGACACATATTTGGGATGCATAATACATTTGTTTTACACACACACACACATACATAGTGAAAAGCGTGAAATCCTATTTGGTTTCAAGTGAAAGTTGCCACTTTTGGAATTTTAAGTGCAATTACTTTTGAAATTGCGCTCGCGTCATAATATGCTTGTGAGGATTGAAAACTTTTTTTTCCACCGCCTATGCTTCACTTTTATCTCCATATGAAATTGATTATTATCCATATTGGGAAAAACGTTCGTTTTTCATATTCACGTACAATTAAACAAATTTTAGAAACGAATTTAAATTAGTATTAAAGGTATATTATTGAAAAATGGAAAAATAAGAAAAAAACAATCAAATATCTCGAATCTGTTATGACAAGTGATGATGTATGATTATATTTTAATTTTTATTAATATTTTGACATGTGAATAAATTTTTATGTTTGCGGTTAGAAATTCGAGCTAGGTCTGCATTTTTAATTTCTATAAATAATCTCCTCAACATGATCGGCCTTGGACAATATATACTGATCCGGGTTAAATAATCACGCGGAAATACTTCATGATCGAGGATAACACTTTGTCTGTCTCTGAATGACCAATACTTTCAACAACAAAAAAAAAAAAAGGAAAGAAAGAAATGTCTATTGTTGAGAGCCCCACCCTAAATTTTTTATTGCTCGATTCAAAGAGACTTTGATGGATCTTAAACCAAAAATGATTAAGATCAGTGGGTTGAGTGAAATGGTCAATGATTACTTGCAGTGAATAAATTAAGTAAAAGGCTTATTTTACGGTTCGTTTGGGCCAACACATTCTGCATCAATTATCATATAAAATAAGATTCTTATCCTCCAAATGATGTCTTCAGTGTATTCAATTACATTTGTCATTTATTCATTAGCAATTTCTATTAGTAAAAACATTCCCACACGGCTCGATATATTCCTGGAAGGTTCCCTGAAAGATTAGTGAGGTTCAGAAGGAAACTATTTTCAAAATATTTTGAGAATCTCCACTGCAAGCTTGAGGGAAGCTTCCCTCGAGGTTCCAGTGTATGCTTCCTCAGAGATTACACCTGAAAGGTTCCCTGGAACATTGGTTCAGTTCAGGGAGAATTTCTAAGAAATCTTCGACTCGAACTTTAAGGAAAGCTTCCCTAAAGCTTCCATAAAGCTTGCAGTGTAAGCTTCCTGAAAGATTCCCTTAAATATTGATTAGGTTCAGGTGGAAGATTAGTTAGCTTCAGGTAAAATTTCTAAGAAATCTTCGACTCGAATTTTAAGGAAAGCTCCCCTAAAGCTTCCCTAACGCTTGCAGTGTAAGCTTCCTGAAAGGTTCCCTTGAATATTGATTAGGTTCAGGTGGAAGATTAGTTAGCTTCAGGTAAAATTTCTAAGAAAACTTCCACTGCAACCTTGGGGAAACTTTCTCAAAGATCTCACCTGAACCTAAGAAATCTTTCAGGGAACCTTTCAGGAAGCTTCCAGGAAAAAATCGTACCGTATTGAATGTCAAGAATTATGAATAAAAATTTTTTTTAACCTTTTCATAATTTTCTCCATTAAAATTTCTTTCAATTATGATAAATATTTATCATAAATTTAATTACAAGTTTATAATGATTTTTCTCTGATGCGTGAATTTTTAATTGTTTTCAAATCAACAATTTTGAGTTGTAAAATTATTTTCTCTTGATAATTAAAAGCAATGAGAATTCGTTAAAAACAGAAAAGTGTTCTTCTAGTTTTGATCAGATCATACAAGCGAAATTATTTTACATACTACTGGATATAATTAAAGTTTTAATTTCTTTTAATTTGTTTCGGAAATAGTCTGCGCTTTATGAAAAAAAAAAAAAAAAAAAAAAAATGAAGAAATTTAAATTACCGTTTAGTAATTTAATTTTCATCCATGAGATTTCATTTCTCAATTAGTATACAGTAGAAATTATAAATGGAATGTGGTTTCATATATTTGATATAGAATTTTATTACTATTGATATATATATAGAAATCTTTTTACGATATTAATAAATCATTTACAAATGTTTTCTTTTATCCGTGAACTATTTTTATAAATTGGAACAAGTTGAATAGTTAAAAAAAATAATAAAAAATTCTTTCTTTTCTTCCTCTGACAATAATGATAATAATAATAATAATAATTAATCGAAAGTGTAACTAGCTGTGGAATGAGTTTCGGAATTTAGTTATTCAATTGCAGAGGTCTGATTTGGAGAAACGCCTCAACGTTTCCTGCACGACTATTGAACGAAGGTCGCGGGAAAACGAAAGTGGGATTGTCTGTCTATATAGGCGACTAGATCGGGCGTGAATGCAAAGATATCCGGTAGCTTTTGTTTGATTTGTTATTTTTTCATTGTACAATCGCCTCTTCTTGAAAGAAATGATTTTTAATTGACAAAAAAAAAAAAATAAACATGTAGGAAAAATTAATATGAGAAAAAAGTACATGATTAAAAGTCGGAAAACGATAAATGTAATAATAGTCATTAAAGTTTGAATGTTGCTAGTAAACGAAAACATTCTTTGCATATTTTTTTTTTTGTCGAAATTCAATATTCAGAAATATATTGTTTTTCACGTGTTTATATTATTGTATAAAAAAATCGTTTCCTTGCATAATAGTATTTTTCACAAGAATTAATTATGATGATGATGATGATGATGATTTTAAAATCGTTTCCATAGGTTCATCGAAGATGATGTTGACCTAAAGAGCAATCGATCAATTTAGTTTCCACTTTTTTATTGTATAGTATTTTAAAAGCAATAAAACGCTTTCTTTTTTTGCTCGTTTGTGGTTTCAGGTATAACTTTGATTATAAATGAAGAAGGATTAGCTAATCTGGTATAGTATATAAATTATCGAACAGAACGTAATTTTAGTACTGAAGGTCATGATATTTCATATGATATCATGTGCGTATAATACGTTGCGGTCAAAGGCATTAAGAATGCCTTTACGAAATATCTTATAATACATATAATACATGTTATATAGTTCCCGTTAATATCTATGTACAAAAGATTTTTATTCATTTGCCGCACAATGCAAGTTAGACTTTTAACAATAAGATTCAAGATTTTTAAATGGTTTATGTATAGATTTTATTTTAATTTCTCTACCCAACCGGTTATGGTTCTCGGTAATAAACCACGTGTGAGGAAATTTTGACAGGGCCCTGGCTGGGGCCAGGTCGGGCTGAAATACTAAAACTGACCTGGCGCTGACCTGGTTGAAATCGGATATCTCAATCTATCTCAGATTAGGTCCCAGTATTGACAAGGATGGCCAGGTCAGGGCCCGGTTGGAGCCGGGTCTTTGGATTTCTGCCCGGGACCCAGTAGGAGCTATGGAATAAGGCCTTATCTTAAATTGGGCCCCGATCGGGTCCTCCTCTGGGGACAAGGAAGGCCAGGCTGGGACCCGGTCGGTCGCCCTGTTTGAACCAGGTTGGAGCCGGGTCTTTGGATTTCTGCCCGGGAACCAGTAGGAACTGCGGAATAAGGCCTTATCTTAAATTGGGCCTCGATCGGGTCCTGGTCTTGGGACAAGGAAGGCCAGGCTGGGGCCCGGTCGGTCGCCCTGTTTGAACCAGGTTGAAGCCGGGTCTTTGGATTTCTGCCCGAGAACCATTAGGAGCTACGGAACAAGACCTTATCTTAAATTGGGTCCTGGTCTGGACAAGGAAGGCCAGGCTGGGGCCCGGTCATTTGCCGTTTTTCAACCAAGTCAGAACCAGGTCGGCGAATTACTTGCCGGAACTATAGAACAAGGCTCTGTATCTGAAATCGCATCCCGGTCGGGTCTCGGTCTGGGCAAAGGAGGCCAGGCCGGGGCCAGGACGGTGAATTTCCACACGGGTCACGCGCAATTACGGATATTTGTCGAACGTGCAGAAAATGCTACTCCTCACGTTACTGGACATCTAGTGATCATACAAGAGAAAGTGGTATTTAGTCTCTAGATCGCGGTTTCTTCACCTATTGATAACTATACATATATATATATGTATTCAGTCCAGAATCATTAAACAAGACATTGACTTCATATTCGCTCGTGAAGCATCTTTCCATTTCCAGTATTATTCGACAAATTAAATATTCATCACAAAAACTCTTCCAATTCCCTTATAATGGAAAAATAGAAAAGATGTTTCCGGTTTCAGGTATTAAAAATCTCTATAAACTCGCGATGAGAAAAAGTGAAACTATTATAACCCGTTTTAATGGACGAAAAAAAAAACAAAAATTGTAAATATCCAGTTTATGAATGAATTCTCTTTTTTTTTTAGAAATTTATCCAAGTTTCTAAAAAAAAGAATTTCTTTTTAATTGTTTTATTGTTGGTGGTGTAAATTATAATGAAATGCAAATTCGAAATAAATTATTTAAATGAACTTCAGGTGGAAACGCATTTATGTGTAAATATGAATAAGAGATGAATTTATTTCTAGGGTATAAGTAGAATCATGAATCATTGCTCCTTCGTTCTGAAAATGTTATAATGCACAATTTTTTTCGAACCTAATTTGTCTTTGTTTCTGTAAATGAAAAAAAATTGCATTTAAGGAGGAAAATTTATTAAATTAGGTATAATAAATAATTAAATATATAAAATAGAATCAAGTAAAAAATCTCCAAATCGGCGGAGAGAGTAAAAATTTTATGTTTTTAGCTGACTGAATTTTTGCTTTTGAATTAGTTATTTAGGTATATTAGTAAATTAGTAGATCAATTTTCTTTACTATTTATTAGTAAAATTTGACTAATTGCTCTCTAAATCTGAATTAGTAAAAATTTTAACTAATTTGAATTAGTGACTCACTTTTTGCTTTCGAATTAGTTAAATTTTACTAATAAATAGTAAAAAAAAATTTTTCTACTAATTTATTAGTAAATTTCACTTTTTGCTTTTGAATTAGTTAAAATTTACTAATAAATTAGTAGAAAAAATTTACTAATTCAAATTTAGAGAGAAAATCGTGAACGAATCGGCCTTTTTCCAATTAGTAAAAAATAACTAATTATTAGTAGAAAACTACTAATTAAACAGTCATATTTGATTAATTATTTGTTTAAAAAAATTACTAAAATATTTTGTAGACATAAATCTACTAATTTTTTAGTTACTTAACATAACCTAAAAATTAGAATAACTAATGAATTAGTCACTTTTCACTACAAATTAATTAGTACTTTTACTAATTCATTTAATAAACGAATCCGTGCTGTTGAATTAGTCAAAAGTGACTAATTCAGATTTAGAGAGTATTTTCTAAATTTAAATTAGTTAAAATTTTAACTAATTTGAATTAGTCGAATGTTATTTAAATAGTAAATAGTAAATAGTACTCTCTAAATCTGAATTAGTAAAAATTTTAACTAATTTGAATTAGTGACTCACTTTTTGCTTTTGAATTAGTTAAAATTTACTAATAAATTAGTATTAAAATTTTTTTTTACTATTTATTAGTAAAATTTAACTAATTCGATATTAATTAGTTAATGTTCTTTGAATTAGTTAAAATTTACTAATAAATTAGTAGAAAAAATTTTTTTTACTATTTATTAGTAAAATTTAACTAATTCGAAAGCAAAAAATGAGTCACTAATTCAAATTAGTTAAAATTTTTACTTTTACTAATTCAAATTTAGAGAGTAGATCTTACATGAAAGGTTTTTAATTGACAGGTGTTATTTAATAGCAACGTAGATTTTTCATTCGCGATAAAAATGACAAACACGAGCTGAATCAAATATTTGTTTAATACGATACATTAATGGAATCAATTAAACTAAAACAGTACCTATTTAACATGAAAATAAAGTTTGCTCAAAAAGCGACTTGAATTTCAATTAATTAACTGATATTTACCCTTCATTCCATTTAAAGTCTGGTCTAGAGAGAGAGTCTGTAACATTGAGACGAGTCTTAATACATGTACGCATACATACATGTAAAACGAGACGGAAAGAGAGATTGAAAACGTCAACAGGTTGAGAGACAGAAGGACAAACCTGGCAAATGTAAGTGCGGCCTTTTGAGAGAGAGAGAGAGAGAGAGAGAAAGATATTTGTATTCCACTTTCGTCTGTTTGCCGAAACATAATATTTCGGCCACAAGCACTTCTGTGTCGCTTACGTTTGTGCTTATCCTCCTCATTCCGTCTCGAGTGGTTCCTAAAAAACCGCCGAAATAAGAATAATAAAAAAAAATTCTATTTGTCCCCAACTAAAAACACAGTTTTAGACGCTTTCAAACATTTTTAGTCCCTCGTGTTCTTCTCGCGTGAAATCGCTCTTAAGTGACAAAAAATATTTGTCATCTAATATATTTAGTTTCACTATATTTGATTTCTGCGTGATGAAATCGAAACTAAACATGAAGAAAAAAGTTTTATACTAGCGTTTACAACACTTGGGACTTTTTTTTACGTTTTATCGTGTAGTTGACTTTTTTTTATATTGAAATTGTAAGATATTTGTAAGTGAAAATAAAGTATTTACTGGTAAAATAAATAGAGAATGAAAAAGTAGTAAAAAAAAAGAAGTACTAAGAAAAAAGAGAGAGGTATCGTGTATTCCCCCTTTGTAACCCGTAACTTTCTTGGTCCGACAACCCTCTTTTCTAGGAGGAAAGTGTGGAGAGGGTTGAATTGCATTTCACTCTCAAGTTTTTCCGAAGCAATCATTTGTTGAACACACCACCAACAAATCCAACACATAGGAAACGAGTACTATACAGTACAATATATACTATACAACTTCAAGTGGTACCGGATGTAGAAACTGCCACATTTCAACGTTCTCACAACCAACCCCATAAACCATTTCTGCAAACTACTAACATTGTTCACGGTCAAGAGAAATACTGTTTTCAAAAGAGAATTTCACGCTCACAACTACTCACTCACTGTTGAAAAAAACGGCCTCATTTTTTCCGCGCTGAAAATTAAACTCATCGTGATAAATTTATTTACACATTACAAAATGCGTTTTATTATCCAAATCGGATAAAAATTATTCCATGTGTGAAAGATGGATCTATTATTTTTGCATATTATACATAAAGTATCA